>JAXGGA010022689.1:0-14588 GCA_038373865.1 Uloborus plumipes
TACTGGACATTCATTCGGGGGTGAGCAAAATCAAAATTTAGACTCAAAGTTGAGTGATTTTTTTTCGCGATCACAATCCTTTACTACGTAAAAGGAAGTAACAAATCCGAACTTAACAGTTATCGTTAATAAACACTTTTATGAGCTCTGTCAATTGGCTTATGCTTAAAAAAGAAATAAATAACATCAAATATTCTATTCAAAAAATTAAACAGTCTGTACTTAATGTGGTTTATTGAGCCTCTATCTTTTTTACCAAGTCTTTAATTTTAGGATTAGTTCTTGAAAATCCTAAGAAGTTTAAGTGTTTTAAGTACTATCAATTAATATTCAACTCAAAAGTATTCAGACTTTTATGCATTCATAACAAAAAATATTTGTTTAGAAGCGTATTTTTAACCAAATCTACAACAGCATCAGACGGCTAAAGTGTGTAAATGTGAAAAAAAAAATTGTTGGTACAAATTTCCAAATTTCTATATAACGTGGATGACTTTCTGTTAAAGTAAACTCTTAATAGTTAATTCCCAATGCAAAAGGTCAGTGATTGTGATTTGAATTTCAGAAGGGTAACAAGTAGTGTCTTGCAGAGAAATAGGCAAAGAATTTAAAAAGATCAGCTTTTTTTTGTGATCCTGAAAATCATCAAACCTAACACTGAATGTATACTTAAAACAGGTGTAAAATTTTCTCCTATATTATTGGAAAATTATTAAATTTGGGTTGATACTTTCAGTATTAAATTTAATGTTTTTTTCTTTTTTCCAAAGTAGAGAGAAAAAAAGTGATGTTTCATCATAAAAGAATGTAAATGGCCTATACGGGTTTAGAAAACTTTTTTAGTACTATCTTAAATTTAAACTACTTAAAAGCCGTATAATAAGAGATGACATAGCTAAATTCATTTGCTATTCTTCATTCCTAAGTAGCAAGTCCTCACTGCTTTTCTTCCAGACATTTTAAAATACACTCCCTAAAATTCTAAAATATTACGACTATTTTTCCTTTGGACAGCTATTGTACATTTCAATGAAAGAGTAACTTGCCATACTCTCCTCTTTCACCTAGGAAAAGTTCATAAAACATTCAGAGCTCTAATTCGTAATTTGTTAATACAGTGAACTCTACAGGGTCACCAGCAGAGAAAGTATCATTCTTTGGCAAGCAGTTTGTGAGGAAAAATTCGATGATACTTTTGAAGTGTTTTTCCCAAATTATTCTTAAATAATGTAACAAAAACAATTTAAGGATCTTCATTTGTGCAACCATACCGAATTTTGTCCAATCTGGTTTCTTAATCCTACTTGCAATGTTAACTTTAAAAAAAAAATTCATCACCCGTAGCTAAAACTATTGCAGATCAAGAATCCGTTCTGCAGCATCGCAAGTTGCTGATTCGTATCAAGCACAAATATGCTTTTTAAAGCATTGTCTGTAGCGTCACAGCTTTCGCTGGAGGTCCGAAGCTGACGCTAAGTAGGGGAAGACCGTCTATATTGGACCCCCTAAGAACAGGAGGCCTGTGTCGCTCAATGTGAAGCAAAACAGAAATGCCAAATAGGGCATCGTAAGCTAAATTTAATCAGGAACCGCCCTAGGAGCTTATATTTTCTGAAAATATGAAAATTATTTTTTAAAAAATTATCTTATAAAAAGTTGCAAAAGTCAGTCCAATTTAGAAATATATGTGCCTAAATTGAACCACGCGCTTCCTAAATTGGACCGTATCAGGAAATCATAGAATAATTTATATTTGAACTATACAGCTTTTTTCCAGCATTTGAAATAGAATTTCTCTTGCTTCGGCTTTACTTAGGCAGTGTGGAAAAACTCGCCGATGGCATTTAATACACTTAATCATGTTAAGTCGTAGCTAGTTCTTGTACACGGTGTACAACTTACTCCGAACATGTAACCTGTTCACTTTGAGTAGTTTTATCTGGACTACTTACCTCTAATTCTGCTGCAGCCAAATCAATGTCATGAAACACATGTCAATAAACAGGCCAAACTCCGTTTCTTTGGAATCAACTCACAGTATTTGCCTTGGCTTTGATCGCGGTTTAAGAGTTACTTAACAGTTCTCCTACGCGATATTAGATAATGGATCTCATTGGATGTTCTCGCCTCCATGTATCACAAGCTCGATTAAAATATGTAGGCAGAGATTGAATAAAGACCACATCTACGTGCATGATGTGCTTAAACAGAAAGCATTATTATATCGTTCTCGTTGTCAAGTTTATTGCATCAATAAATAATCTTTATGTGACTATCCATTAATAGAAGGACATTCTTTTTGCATTGCTTGGCTTAACAGTTTTGATGGAATGTTATATCAACTGTGTGAATTATCGTTTGTGATCCAACCTTTTTTTTTTTTGAATAAGAATATTTCTCACCAGGGGATGCTTTTAAGGTAAATTCATACATGGAACGTAATCTTTCGAAAATAAGCATGGGAATCTTGAAATTCTGTTCACCACTCATTACTGCTCCAACATGGTGTTTGCCTCTATACTTCAATATATTGTGGGGCTTTTGAACAGTGAAAAGACCGGCTTCATCTGCATTGAACATTTTAGTAGCATATAAACTGTTTCCTTTTAAAATCTTTTCGAAAATATCGAATAATTTCATATTTTTCTCTCAGTAAACCAGCATAAATTTTATTTAAGTTAATTACTATGTTTAACAACCTGAAACTTCAGCTTAATAGATGAAGAGAAAAAATAACATACATTTTAAGAAGTTGCAGCTTCTGCTTGATAAAAATGTGCTTGATAAAAAAGCTTAAATGAATATCGTGAATAGGTTGTTAAGTATGCTTAAAATAATTTTAACTACGATATTAAATAAGATGAGTCACTTATTTTATGTTACGATTAATAAAAAGTCTTGTTTAAAATCATATTCTTAAATTGGACCACCGGTCCAATATAGGAAAATTTTTTCGGTCCAATAAAGGAAAACACGCCATTTTTTATTCTTCAGTTCATTGCCCTGTTAAAAATTATCACAATCGCGCATGCAAATACATCGATGTAATCCTTATTAAACACAGATTATAATACTGTAACAGCATTTTATCTCAACTCACAAGTTTTTGAGTTATCCTTCTAGAAACAAATCCGCGAAATAAGATTTCGCACGTTTTCAACATAAATCTAGCCGTAACTCACGCTAAACAGTTCGGAGCGTGGTGAAACTTCGTACACATTGGTTTTATTCCTAAAACTTTATATTTTTACTATTGAAATGTTGCACAGATTTCTGTACTAGATTTTAAACCCGAGGTCCAATTTAAGCAGTGGTCCAATATAGGCGGTTTTCCCCTACTTCGCAATATTATAGTTTAGACATTTTGTCAGTCAGCCTCCTGACACTTAATCGTCATAATATCATTATATTTATCAGTACTGGGGTTTTAGTTTTTAACAATATTTTTGAGATCGACATTTCCCCCTCAATTTTGGAATTTTTTCAAGAAGTCTTCTCGTGCCACTATTACTGCTCTGCCGTGCCACATTGTGGCACGCGTACCGCGAGTTGGCCACCACTGGTGTAGATGTAAATTTAGTCGTGCAGTGTTTACATTTTATCCCGGAAGACACACTGCTTTCATTAAGAGACCATGAACTATGACAAGCATTTTACTCACAAATAACGATGATGCAGAACTTCTTCTAATTCTAGCAATATCATTTTCTTGTGCATAATTAAGAGACTTAATTATATCATTATTAATAACAATAAGACCTAACAATGAAATATTCTGCGTATGATTAATATTGATGAATGCCAGCAGAGTTGAGTAACCAACATTTTCTCCTGGAAAGTGGTTTATGTAGAAGGGTACCAACAAAGAAGAAGGGGGGATTTTAGAGTGCGTTGGACCTCCTTTTAATCCATTAATGCCTAGTGTCCCTTTTTAGGGACGGTCCAAAAAAAGGGTCTGAATTTCCTCCAAAGTGAACACTTCAACCAAATAATACTGTTCAATGAGTATCTTGGTATTGTTTCAATTCTTTATTAACAGATTGCAGCACATAACCACTGTAAAGTGTGTTCTGTAGCAGTTTTAATATGATCTTCATCAAAAGTGACATCGTTCACAATCTCAAGAAAAAAAGCCAAGTTTTCAAAGTTATTCCCAGTTTTCCAGTTTATGTTCATTGCTGATTTTATTTCTTCTTATAAAATGTCTTTTGAAATATTTTTCGTTGGCAGAAAAAAATTTTGGTAAAAAAAGTACGTACCCTCTGGGGTTTATCGTAACTTTAGAGGGACGATTTTTCTTTCCTTAATAAAATAATTATTTTTTACATAATATTTTTTTAATTATTTTTCCTGTCCATTAAACACTGTTTGAAACCAGGAAAGCATTCTGATTGACGTTGCAAGTGTTTCTTTGAGGTGCAGCTCAGCTTAGAGGCCAAATATAGTATATTAATGCATAAATTGTGCCTGATCAATACGAAGACCGTCTATTATGAAATTCGTTCTCTTTTTGAGAATCTTAAACATCTTTGAAATGTTTCGTTGGGTGGGCTGAATATGGAGGCGACTCTAAAATCCTCAGAAGTTTAAGATTTTCAATGAAAAAGTAAAAACATGTGTTTAAGTTGAATGCTTCCAACATATCTAATCTTTTACGTTTTGAAGGTAAAAATATTTCCCTAACAATGCGTTGGATGTTCTCCTATTATCTAATGTGATAAGTGAATAGAATTGAAGTGAAACCGATGTACAAAACAATGTAAAAAAAAAACCTGGTATGCACACCGAATAATTTCCTTGTTCGCTTATACGTAGATATTTACGATGTATAAAGTTGAAACTAATTTTTGTCAACAGAGCTGGATTTATTTTATCCGAGTCGAGGCAAATCTTAAAACTGTCGCTCACCTTTAATTCAAGTTTTTATTACGAGTTAAAACGAAAAACACACAGAAATAGGGTGAATTCGCCAACCCCATGAAAAAAGGCTTCCGGGGCAGAAAATTACTCTTGTCTGCACGTTGACGGGAAATTTTACTTTTAATTAGCCAGGACAAATTGCTCTATGTTCTCTTTTCGGACCTCAAACGTCGTGTAGGCCCTCTTTCAAATTAGCAGTCTGCCAGCGTCTCGCGTCCAGTTGCTTCGGCTGTCTCGTACTTGCTCACCGGTCCCTGCGGCGCGGTACTGGCGCTATCCGTTAAGTTCCAGCAAAATCAATACGTGGCGCGCGGATGTGCGACTCGGTGGGATTTGAGCCAAGGGACTCTGTAATGGTAACCCAGTATTTTATACACTGAGCTTGAAAGAGTTTACGGCTTTTGGTAAAGTTGTGTTATGCGTACTTTGAATTTGTCAAATTCAAATTAATTTTGCCCCCCTTTTACTTAACCCATTAATGCCTAGCGTCCTTTTTAGGGACGGTCTAAAAAGGGGGTCTGATATTCCCAAAAATGAACATTTCAACCTTGGCATTGTTTCAATTCGTTATTAACAGATTGCAGCATATAACCATTGTAAAGTGCGTTCTGTAGCAGTTTTAATGTGATCTTTATCTAAAATGACATTGTTCACAATCTTAAGAAAAAAAGCTAAGTTTTCAAAGTTATTCCCAGTTTCCCAGTTTGTGTTAATTGCTGATTTTACTTCTTCTTATAAAATTTCTTTTTAAATATTATATCGTAAGCAGAAAAAGATTTTAGTAAAAAAAAGTATGTATCCTCTGGGGTCAATCGTAACTTTTAAGGGATAAATTTTCTTTCCTTAAAAAAAAAAAATTTTTTTCCTGATATTTTTTTTATTATTTTTCATGTCCATTAAACACTGTTTGTAACCAGTATACAAAATATCTTTGGAAAAAAAATGTCAGGCATTAATGGGTCAAGTCTGATTATTGAACATGCGTCACTTGACACATCTTTTACTTTTGTAAAAAAAAAACTGGACAGCGATTGTAGTGATGTAATAAAAGACAACTAGATTGCTTGAACGCTTTAAGTACATTGCTTTACTACATGAAGTTAAAAAACGCTTCGTTTCCTACGTTATTTTATTTTAAGAAAAGGCTAAACACTCTACAGTATTTTCCACGCGCAACTAATAAAATAAATTTCTCATCCCAAACGATAAATAAATGAAGAAACGTCCACACCAACTCATTTTCCGACCTTGCATCATATCCAAAACGGTCGCGTTCCACTGACACTTGTTGTCTTTTCACCAATGGGAATAAATTATTCCATGGAAAGAGTTAAAGCTCTGCAAGAGCAAATAATCCAAAAGTCAACGAAGTGGGATCCTGTTAAAGTTGCGATAAAACGGGATTACGGCTAAATCCGGGAAAGTTCCAGTTTAAGCCGGGTTTCCGAAGAGCCGAGATTTGTCCATTCCTGAGAGATTTGTAGTTTTCCTGCAATTGTAAGCTATTTCGGGAGAAGCTTTTTAACTGGATAAAATGCTAATGATTAAAAGGGGCATTTTGCGACTTTTGGTTGTTTTTAGACCTGCTGTCTGTCAAGTAATTCTAGACTTCAAAATATTTTTTTGAACTTTCGTACAACAAAGCCTTTCGAAAAAAAGGAACGGGGCGGGGGGGGGGATTTTCCCCAAGTGTAAATAAAAAAGCAAAATACTGATTCTTGTACTATCAAAATAACAATTAAAGTAAATTAATTTCTAACAGTTATGTCAAAAATAGCTTTTTTTTTTCTTTTTCGTTTCACGCATAATTCCTGTTTCCGTCATCTTGAATTTTTATGTCTCATAATTTGACATTAATAATTTAAAAAGAAAAAAGTTTTGTTAATGATCTATTTCCGGTATTGATTTCTTTTGCTAGGTCACAGTTCGGCTGGTACGCTCTTTTTTCACAGCCCACTTGTTATTGTTTTTGTTCATTAACAGGGGTCATTCCGCATTGTTTCAAAATTTTCAAACAGCAAACTTTTAAAGTGCTTATTTTTCTTATTTGCATTTTCATAGTGAAACAAAATACACAATATTCTGAAATTTGGCTGTGATTTGCGCTGCGCGCATAACGCTGAACTCTGGAATGACACTACAGTCAACAGCATTTTTTACTAAACAAAAGGCATTAGTCGATCATATCTTTAATGTGTCTGAAGAAGCGAATAAGCATCACCATTTGCAGGAAATTTTAATCTTACTTCCAATTTTAAAAATCTGCAGAAAATTTAGATTACTGCAAAGCAGAAAATACTCTATTGTTGAAAGTTCAAACCGCGGCAACTCTATGATTTCTGAACTTTTTCTTAGACAACTCCAAACCATCATGATTAATATCTTTATTTATATTTTTAAACATACATAACTTGTGAGGAAACTCGATGATAGGTCAACCTAGCCGGCCACCTTGTCTAGTGGTCAGAGGAGTCTGATGCAGTGGCCCTGGTTTCGAATCCCGGTTCTGGCATGGATGTACTTTCACTCTCTCCTGACCTCTGCATCTGTGGTGATTTTGGAGATTTAAAACACTACCTACTCTCTTGCCCGCACACCAGAGCCCACCACGTCCCCTATTGTAATCAAAACATGAGAGACAACTAGAAAGTCCTCTCCCATATTGACCTTAAAGCTCACAGATGCATGTTAAATCTATTAAACTTTCTTGAAGCCAACAGGACCCTGCTCTTCCCCGACCTAAACTAAAATTCACCCTTAATCACTCTTTTTTTTTTTTGTTATAGATAACATCTTCTGATTAAATTTCTCTCACCTACCCCTTTTATGCAATCTTCCGTCCAACACGTGATCTTAGCCCGTAATATTTTTGCGCACACCTTTTCATTCACTTAGTGAATTTGCCTTTATTTTTTTTATTTATTTTTAATTATTCTGTTTGTTTCGTATTGTCATCTTTTCATATCTCTGTGTTTTGTTAGTCCTTTGTCTTGCTGTTTTTGTAATTGTACCCTGGTATTTGTCTTGTACTATTTTTATTGTATGTAATGTTTTGGTGTCTTGAATAAATTTGGACACCGACTCCGACTGCCGGCTTACGAAAAGACCCTGGCAGTCATTCTACGGCAGTCGGTAGGTGCACTTCTCTCCTGACCTCTGTGTGAATGACTGTGTTGTGATTGGCTGACTGCCCTATAAACGGGTCTCACATGTGTGTTGAGCTAAATCGGACTTCCACCTTAATGGTGCTCGTAAAAACGGAATCCGCACATATTCCGCCTTAAATCGGGCAGATGTGTCTACTCGGGCTCGGGTACCCGAGTGGTTTCAGAAACAACAACGGGTCCACCAAAGTCAAATCTTTGACCATCATACTCGATTCCTTTCTACTACTTTTGAAACGCCCTTGGACCCTACGCTCGCAAATGCAGTGCCAGAGACAATCGACGTAAAGACGTCACTATTCCTTCATTCATATCAATTTCGTGTTTTATGTTTCCCAGATGTCACCTCTGAGAGAATATAGGGCAGGAAACACACGGACAGCTGCGCAAACGCAATTTTATTGAAGATGAAAGAGAAATCACTAGCGTAAACATCCGGCAGCGACAAATATCTCAGAATAGCAGGATGAATATTTTCGTGTCTTATCACGAGACAAAAAATTACTTCATTTTCCACATCACAAGAGAAGTTTGGGGCAAAATTTATGAGCTACATCATAGAGTCATTCCATAGTGACTAACGTAACATTCAGAGCTGATTTTGTAATTGTTTTTACTTGTAACTTAAAGGATAAAATATATTTTTTAGTTATGCTGGTGGATTTACAATGTATATGGTATCTATGTATCATTTCTGCTGAGAATTTAAAACAAAATTAATGACAGTAGATATTTTTTCGACCAAAATAGCAGCGTGACTAACGTAACATTTTTGCAACCCTGAAAATGAATGCTCATGTTGTGAGGCAAAAATTTCTCAAAGTTAAGCAAGTGTTAAAAACTGAATGATATATTTGAAAAATGTGTAAGGTTGGCTTTTAAAAACATAACACACATTTATTAAATATTAATTTTTTTTAGTCTTAAGTGTCACTTTTACTCAAGATGTGTGACTAACGTAACGTGTCTAACGTAACCATCGAATAACAAGCAGTAGACACATTACAAACTATTTATTATGGAAAATCTCAGTGATAATTACAATACTTTTTCAATATTTTTTAAATTCTTATGTTGTATGATTTTTATTTATTTACTTATTTATTTATTTTTTGATACTTTTTCCACTTTGGTATTTTTTTTTTCTTCGGCTGTGGTTGACATTTCTATGGAATGACCCCCATACACAATTACTCGAGCGCTGCATTGTCGTGCTAAGCACAAAAGTAGTATCCTACACTTTTTAACAAAATTGAGTTATTGTCACCAAGTGGTTCTTTGTAACTTACTTCATCGAAATGCAATGCTTTATGGTTATTTGAGAACGGAAAATATTTTTCAAAAAATTCTGAAAATGTACTACCTGAATCAAATACGTGGAGGCGCAAAACTTTAAAAAGAAATATCTCAGAGATCAAGTATAAATACCTTTGGTGCAAAAAATGTTAAGTATAAACACAACGTTAAAAAAGCAAATACGCAGAGATACTGCAGACACGTGTTTCGGCGTTACAAAGAACGCCTTTTTCAATGCAAAAAAAATTGTGAGCTTATTGATGCACAGACATCCGATAAAAGCTTTTGTCAAAATGTTTTTTCAACGTTGTGTTTATACTTTATATCTCAAAGATCGTGTGCAGATATCACTTTCGCGCTTAGCACGGCAACGCAGCACACCAGGAGCAACGCCTCCTAAATACTAAATGCCTGCAACTTTCTGGTTTTTAGCACAGAGCAAAATTTCGTCCTTGGTTCACGATACACTGCCATCTACCGGAGTTCTTCGAGAAAGAAATTAACGATTGGTTCATTTCTAAATTTAAATGTAAAAATCAACCAATCAAAAAATTTAATTCGAATATTGTTTGGATTCACCGCCAATAGATGCAAAATGCCCTTGGTTCACAAAGTACTGCCATCTACCGGAGTTCTTCGAAAAATTAACGATCGGTTCATTTCTGAATTTAAATTCAAAAATAAATCAATCAAAAAATAACAACGGCATTATCGGATTGCCGCAAGGTGTGGCGTTTAAAGTGGAACCCTTCTCGACGGTAGTCGGCGCCCGTGTGTGCTAAGGGTCACTAATGATAACAGTAACACCTCTTCAGTGGCGTAGGAACTTTGCAAAAACAGCGGGAGCCCGGTACAGCTTCAGAGCTTGGCGCTTTCTGGGGAGGCGGGGGGGGGGAGGAGTAAGACACACTTAGTCACCCTTTACACTCAAGCTCAATTTTATAAAGTCATAAATGTTTAGATAGAAAAATTTTGTGAATAAAAGTAATTTAAAAACATTACTATTTTGCCAGAAGATGACAAGTTTAATTACACTTTTACGAAATTTATATCCAACTAGTTTTAGATGCTTTGCTCAGAAATAGGTAGTCTCGAACTTTTTTCCCGGAAAAATTCTCTAGTGGTTCCTTTTAAAAATGATTTTCTACGATTTTTGGTGACTTTAGAGGCTAGAATTTTTTTTAATCAAATTTTAGTAATTTTAGTCTTTAAAGCAAATTTTAGGCCATCTTTGGTTTTATTAGAGGCAGGAACTGGAATAGCAAAATGACCTTTGTTAATTTTTCAAAACTGTAACCTTAAAAATACACTTTTAGACGATTTTTGATGATTTTGAGAACAAGGAACGTTTGGGACTCTCCTCTACAAATTCTTAGACGTATAAATCATAAATACGTAACTGAAACTCTTTAATTTTTGAAAAAAAGTTTTTAAAAAATACACTTCTAACAAAATGGAAAACAATTGTCTTGTCTTTTTTTTCTAGTCCAATGCACCTTTTAAAAGAGATAACAATTGTTTAATTCCAGGTAATACTAATAAATACGGATTGAAATTGGTATTTAAGAAAAACATCACAAATTGTGCACTTTAAGCAGTAAAAGTTAATTAGATACTGCTGATTTTCCATCCTCTAAACAAGCTTCCCAAATGATTTTTCTTTAGTTCTTCACCAAAAATGTACTACAAAAAGAAAGTTTTAGTAAGGGAATGTTTCCGGGGGAGCTGAGTAGGGATGCACCGATTAATCGGCAGGGCCGATTAATCGGCCATAATCGGCCACTTGACCGATTATTAATAATCGGCAAAATTATACCGATTAATCGGCGGAAAAAAATATTTTTTAAATATAAAATTTTAAAGTATATCTTCACCAAGAAATTTTGATGAATAATTTTATCAACAGAAAATAAATTTAATTATCCGAAATATTTACTAAAACATGTAGTATGAGAGGTAAGAGTATAGGGTAAAAACAAAACAAATAGTTTTCATATAGTGCTTAAAACTGGATGGAATATCAAAAGATTACTCTCACAGCTTATATTCATATGGCACTATTAGAAATAATTGTACTCCTGAACTTTTAAACTGGAATATGAAAACATAAGCATTTCATTTTATTTATAATCAGTCAAATTTTCGCAATCAACAAGAAGAAAAATATGTGTTAAATAAAATTTATTTAAGAATGCCTCGAACATGAAGCTGTGAAGAACAAATTTATAAACTAGAAATAAATAATTTCCTGCAAACATAAGTATAACATGTAGTACGAAAATGTACTGAGTAAAAATAAAGAAATAATAATTCAAAGAATGAAATATAAAAAAAATAATTCTCACATTTGATATGCATTTTTTTAATAATTTAAATTTCCTCTTTTAAATTAATGTACACCTATTAGCAACGTTGCAACATTTTTCATGAGTCGATACTTTTTCTCTTTGGCATAATGCTTTTAGGTAACCTCTTAGTTTCGCAAAGAGTAAAAGTTTTGAACTAAATACCTACTAATATAATAGGAAAATAAAGTTTAAATTAAAAGCATTCCTAAATTAGATCTCCACCTTTTTTTTATTTTAATTTCATGTCAAGTTAACGTAATTAATAATATGTTAATGTAATTTTTCTAACAATAATATGAAATTTTGTTCAAAAAATTGGATAAATTTCGAAATTATTTTGGCAAAACTAGGAAAACGGAAAAAACTAAATTTCCTCTGGAAGATAAATTAGTAACTATTTCTAAAATCGGAATTGTAAAAGAAAGAAAAAAAAACAGTGATTGTGAAATTTGTAGTATTGAAAATGATCCTTTTTGAGCATTAATCGGCTGGGCCGATTAATCGGCCGATTATCAAAAGCCGATTAATCGGTAATCGGTAATCGGCCAATTTGCTTATCGGTGCATCCCTAGAGCTGAGCCGGTCTGAACTATTCCAGGGGGAGCCCGAGCTCCCCCAGCTCCCCCGGTTCCTACGCCCCTGCACCTCTTCGAGCAATCACCTCCACTAAACGGCCACCCCTCTTAACGGCCAATTTTTCGTTGCACGAATTCTTAGCCTCATAGTTAAAACTCCCCCTCGCAGCGGCCACCCGACCCCTCTGAACGGCAGCTGAATGCGTTCATTAATGCAATTTTTCAAAAAAAAAAAAAATGTTCGGCTTCCTGTTTCTAATCTTCAGCACTTTGCTCAAGATTAGCTTAGGGGAGGGATTGTGGTAGTTTTGAAATAAACATTTCATCCACACGTGTTCATTTGTTGGTCAGTGATGAGAGTTATGAAATGAGAATAAGAATAATTGTTTTCGATAAGATCAAAAACATGAATCACAAATTTTACTCGTATTCTTTCTCACAAAATGTAATAAAACGCATAATTTTAAAAAAGTTTCAAGCTTCATTTTAAATGAAAAATATGTTTTAGACTTGCTTAAATTAGGCAATAGGCATTATGGAAATTATTTGCAACTGTAATAAAAACCCTTCAAAGCGACCTTTCTTAGCTGCTAAATTTCACGGTACGAGGGTGCAAGTGCACTCTCTTGCTTCCCCCCCCCCCTTCCCTGCCGTTGCCCATGGGCCACTATAACATGCTTTCGCAAGCACACAAGAGAGAGAAAGAGTTGGTGAAGGAATGAATTATGCATGTTAGATATTTAGATTTCACTCAGAAAGCCTTGGAGTAACATTGATTTAGGAGAAAAAAAATTTAAATTAAAAAAATATTTTTTCATTGTAACACATAGTGCTATTTCATCTAGACCGTGTGCCCTCAAATCTCCCCCCCCCCCTCCCCTCCGCCAAACAGTGCTGACTACGAGTTTGCTATTTACGTCATTGTCATTTATAGACCAGCACAGGCTTCGGATCTAGAGGGGAGTCATCGGGGATCATAAACTACCTCCTTAAACTACCAAATATAGCCTAAAACTAATTTTAGGATTTATATTACGGTAAAATCCCCAAACATCCCTGTTTTGCACAAAAATTGCATTTGGACCCCTTCCTTTTCGAAAATGACCCCCTCCAAAACCAAAAGCCCTTAAGAAAAGTAATTTGGTTCCAGTGTTGCGGAAAGAAAGATGATTCAATTCAGATTTTAAATCTAAGTTTTTAAAAAATTTTGAGTTCTTCCATATTTGGAAACAATTAGCTCTATTACATAGTGCACAAAAAAGGATATTTTAAGTAGATTTCTCATGGAAGATTTTTATTTCTCGTGTAATTTTCTTGTAAATGCCCATTTTCAGTAATCCTTGTACAAGGCCGGGCTCCAATTATTTCGGATTAACGGGACCCTAGCGTACTGTGATTATTCTGCATCATAAATTTTTGCTGACTAAGACAAAAAACTGACTCGGGGGGGGGGGGGTTGGGGGGTAAAAGAAAGAAAGAACCAAGGTAGGAGAAGAAAATGATAAGCATCAGAGACAATTAGCCGACAACATCCGGTATCGGGAAAAGCTGCGGTCGCGTCGTCATGACAACCAGACATATCCGAGGGTTGTACTGGGCGAGAGACAGTCACGAAAATGCAATACTGGGCACAAGCGAGGCACAAAATAGGACAATCACTGTGGGGATGGGTGGTAAGTATTCTGCCAGAAACCGGTTCACTGGGAAAATAAAGGAAACCAAAAAGAGAGTTTTTTTTTTTTTTTTTTTTCTTTTTTAAAGATTACCTGTTGCATCCTGTCCCGATGCACTTAGCGAAACGGGTGATCCTCTACTTCACATCCATAAATGAAAAAAAGTAAGGGGAACTGACCGCTAATGGAGCAAAAAGAATTCTTGAAATATGCCGCGCTATCTAACCATTATTAACATCAGGAATTGTTGTAAAAATAATGAAAAATTTACAACCAGAGAAATCTTTTTAACGCCTCTACAAACTACACATTCAAAACAACAAATTCCAAAATGTGTCTCAAAAATAAAAAAAAATTACGCTTTGTATTTTAAATTGAAATTGAGCATCGTAGAAACCAAGGGGTCGGAAGCAAAAAAATTTTTTTTTTAAATATTACATTTGAATGTTACGACATTTTTTTTAACTACAAAATATTACATGTACAAAGTACATATCTTTTCGTTCCTACCCTCTACTAACAATCCTTAATGCAAATCCTTGATATGTTAAGATTTTTATGGAATTGATATTTTTCTCTTATTGTGTTTACGGTTTTAGTATTTTTCACTCC
>JAXGGA010022690.1:0-14587 GCA_038373865.1 Uloborus plumipes
GTTTATTGCTGTATGTATTTCTATTTTTAACTGACATCAGCAAAGGAGGAGGTTATACAATCGGAGAGTTTTCTTTTTTTTTTTAATGTTAGAAGATTACTCGAAGACGACTGGCCGATTTCAAAAATTCTTTTTATGTTTGAAAGGGTTTCCTTTCCGATTGGTCCCATCGTCTCGTGCTCAGAGTTCCATAACGGGAATCTGCAGAAATCAATCAAATTAGAAATCGTGATCACGGTAATCGTATTAATGACAATTTTGAATGTAAGGCTTCTCTGGATTGCATAATGAAATTAATTTCTATGGTATTTTTGAAATTTTATGTATCTACTTATATTAAAAACGGAGGTTTTTTTTTATCTATCTATGTCCTGCTTCTTTCTTTTTAAAAACAATCTTTTTAAAAGCTAGTAAAAAATTGCTCGGGGAAATGCAAAAACAAAAGAACCTATGGAATAAAAATTAGCAAGACGCCCAGTCTTCAGGGACGTCATTTAAAGTTTTTCCAGGGGTGGCAAAGGGTAAAAACACAATACAATTTCACCAGAAAACAACAAAAACCACGCCCACTTATATGTAAATACATTGATTTCTCAAAGTCGGGGGAGGGAGCAACTGACCCCCCCCCCCCCCCCCCCAAGACGGGCCTGCCAGTCTTATAAAATACTTAAGCTTTGTTAATTTTTTGTTCAGAAGTAGCCCGTGCAATGCCGGGCCAAGCAGCTAGTTTATGCAATTACTCGATGACGCCTGGACCAATTTCAAAACTTTATTTTTTTGTTTGAAAGAGTTTTCCTTTCAGTTGATCCCATATTCTCATGGTCCGGGTTTGATAACAGGATCCTGCAGAAATCGAAAGAAATATAAATTGTTCTCACAGTAATCGTAATATCTCCCCAAAAACAACTCTGTTGTAAAAACATCCCCGCCAAGAAAACCTTAAACACTCAGCCTGAAAAAGTTGTGATATCGAGTTTTCCCGCCAAGTTTGTGCCAAACTACTCCTCGCCTGTATGGGTAGTTCGTTTAAATTGTTTTCAGTCCTGCCAGGCGGGAAGTTTTTACTCATCAAGCAAACATCTCACTTTATAAAACTTCCCGTCTAACAGTACTGAAAACAATTTAAACGAACTATCTATACAGGCGAGGAGTAGTTTGGCACAAACTTGGCGGGAAAACTCGATATCATAACTTTTTAAGGCTGAGTGTTTAAGGTTTTCTTGGCGGGGGATGTTTTTACAACAGTTGTTTTTGGGGAGATATCACATCTTTTTGCAATAATATTACCCCAACAGCACCAAACGTTCGATGGACATTCAACGACCTCAAAAGACAACTTTTGGACATTTGAACGTTCATCAGGACATACATGAACGTCCATCGGTTGTTTCGTGTAAGGCCCCTATATAGACGAGCCGACGCATCAAGATTAAGTTTGACCACTTTGGATCCAGCGCGTGTTTGATGGTTGTCTTCTCTGGCGAGTTATCACTTTTTGGTAACTTTTCACGTAAATTTAACAAAGCTTGACAAAATCCCGAAACTTTGCTTTGGTAACCCTAGCTCCGCAACAATGAAAAAAGAAAGTAAAAGTAAATAAGTTGGATCCAAAGTGGTGAAACTTAAGCTTGATGCGTGGGCCTGTCTATATAGTGGCTCTAGTTTCATGCTGTTGTTGTATTACTTTACCAGTTTTTTTTCCCACTTCAACATTTTTCTTGGCAGCGGACATACGGCTTTCTTGAAGGCATGCACTTAGTGCATAAGTTCAAGACTCTATTTCAGTCGAGAATAAGTTTGAAATCAATCACAATGTACCACCCGAACAGACTCAAAACAAAGTTAGTTGCTAACAAAAACTACGATTAAATTAAAAATTAAAAAAAAAACGACCGGACCTCCGATTAAAAAACTGCCGAACTCATTAAAATAAACTAAATTTAAGACACCTTTTAAAAGCTTTATGCAATAAAATCAATTACGAATATTTTATTTGTTAACAAATAGAAACTGGCAATAGATGAAATTTTAAATAATTGAGTTTTTTTTCCTCGTTGCCCAACAATGACAACAGTTTCCAATCGCTTGAATAAATGCTCAGACGTTGAACAGAACTAGTTGAAAGAACTCTGACCAATTTTAAGCATTAATAACTCCGGCCTGCGATGACCCCAGGGGGTAAATTTTGATATACGTCCTCAATGTGTCATCGAGAATATTCATACCAAACATCAACACTTAAGACCCCCGGGGAGAAAAGATACGGAAAATAAAAACGGGGGGGGGAGGCGGTGGGGGTCGAAAAAACGCCTATGCCGAGCTTTGGGACAAAATAAATGTGGGTGCAAAATTAGGGCTCAATCCGAGTTACCGTTTAGTCTGAACCCCTGTCAAACAATTTTTAAAAAGTGCGAAAAATAGCAATTTTTTAACATTTATCACCCCTCCCCCTGAGGATCCTGGATGTTTTGCTTTAGTATGTGCCGTCAGGGGACGCTGGAGATTGAGTAGGGGAGAGCGGGGCTAAAAGTTCCGCGGGTAAGTTGTTCCCTTTGAAATAACTCAGCTAAGAAAAAAGATACATGTATTTTGTAAATACGTCGTGAAATAGAATGTTATAGCGCACAAATGGCGGCCATTTTAGCCAGCCCAGTGGCATCCGGTGTATCAAAAGCCGAGCACGTGCATTACTGATTTACGAAAGTAAATATTTTTGTTTTTGGTGTTTTTGGTCTTTCGCCCTAAATTGAATAGTTAATGTTTAGCTTTTTGGTTTTTTTACATGAAGATAGATTGTGCACCCTTATATCCTACGCTGAAACTATTTATGTTTCGTTATCTAACCTATAATTTAATGTTTTAAAGACATGTGCTTTTGGGGCTAGTTGTTCCCTTTTTTGGGGGCAAGTTGTTCCGCGGAACAACTTGCCCCAGAAAAATTAGCAACTATCCCGAAGAAACGTCTTGCCCTATTCATCTGAACCAGTGATGCAGTGACTTAATATACATATAAATAAATATTATATGCTACTGTGAAGACCGAAAGTGAGATTTCATCAAACATAAATCCAGAAATATTCAGTCTATCCGATAGATATATATTAGATATAAAATTTTCAAAAAGCGAACCATGTAAGCTATCGAAATATGTTTCATACTTTGATATAAAAGTCATAATTTCGGAGAATCGTATTAGAAGTTCTAGATAGCTCCCTGTTATAACTGAAGACTGAACCAATTATCTTAGCTTATTAGCTGTTGAAGCTGTTAGTTATTATATGTAATTTTCATTTGTTGCACTGTATTAACTGTATTTTACCATATTAATGTGTTATAATTTACTATTTACTAGATGCGTTGCCCGGCTTTGCACGGTCTACCTTGAGATTAAAACTTTTGTCAAGCCACGCGTGTCTATAAGTCCCGATTGCATTATTAAAGTCGATATTTTGCCGACATCTAGTGCAAAAAAGAAATCAATCGCCAAAAAAAGTTTTAAATCCCGTCGTAACAGGAAAAGCCTCAAAGCAAAGGTCTCATCAGAAAGATCGAAGAAAATACGTCCTAAAGGAAATTTTCTCGCGCAGCTTTGGAAATTACTAACCGCTTCACCCGGCAAAAAGATCTAGGCGTTTTTAAGTTAGTAAAAATCAATTTCAAATTGGATTTACAGAAATCGTCTGTTCTAATTAGCGTGAAAAAAATGAATGGTAAAAAAAAGTTGAATAAAAATGGGTTGCCATTTTTTTCTTGAGCGTAAACTAATTTTCTAAATATGGCCGATTTTAGCAGCATTCAGTGGATTTTTCGCAAAATATCGCGAATAGCGCAAAAATTGAACCGAAATTCAAGAAATCATTTTCTTCGGCAAATGTGTCGCCAACTTGGCGAGCTGTCACCAAGTTGGCGTCAAACACTTGGCGATCAAAAGCTTGGCGATATATCGTCAAGTGATTGCGCCAATTCATATCACTTTTGTCTACATTAAAATTAACACTGATTTACCCCAAAGAAGGGTAAGCCCCCCCCCCGGAACATTCGAATGCAACCACAAGGGGAGGTACACAACTAGACCTCCCTCAAAGCCAACATATCAAATTAGAATCTTCTACGGTATACAGTTTTTGAGTTACGCGACATACCTACATACGCACATGCATAACATACGTACATACAGTCATACAGCCGTACATAAAGTCATACTAATATCAACCATTGTTTTTTTAATACAAATTATGTTTTAAGGAGTTATTCATCTCGCAACGTGGTTAAATTCGAAATCAGCATCGTTATTCATCGTCTTGTTAATATCGGAACAATTTGCCCCAACCACGGAACAACTTGCCCCAAGACGGGGTTAGTTGTTCCTTTTCGGCTTTACTAGCTATAAAATTAATTATTAAAAAACCTTACAAAATACAACTCAAAAAACAGTCTGTATATCAAAGGGACATATAATACTAAGTTTTAACCTCGGAATATTAATTCTAGAACAAAGTTTTCAAAACGAATTTTGAGCTTGATCAAAAAACGGAACTTTTAGCCCCGCTCTCCCCTATACCAAAAATGAACTCTAGGGATCTTTATAGGGCTGAGATACGGAGGGGTGAAAACCCCGGTTTGGTTACTCGCGTAATCAGTCTTTTGGTCGCTCTTTTACATTTTTCTTGGCGGTTTGTGTTTGGTTTTCTTGACGGGGCGGGACGCTTAATGTAAAGCTTCTGTGGATTCCATAATAGAATTCATTCATATGGTCTTTTTATCTTCATCTAATGCTGATAACAGATAACGGACCACATATATATAGTATTTCTATCGCGAGAAACTAGTATTGCTTTGAAATATAAATTAGTAGAAAAGCCGTTATCTTTAAGTGGCTTTGATTAAACTTTACACAAATAAATACCAAAGAATAATAATTATTAGTTGTTAGTGTCAGCACATGCATATTGTACCTACCACCATATAACCAGCCTAAAAATCCTTTTCAACCACCCCGAGTTAACTACGACGAGTTTTCTCGTAACGTCTGTATGTGCGTATGTATGTCGCATAACTCAAAAACTATATGCTGTAGAAGCTTCTAGTTTGGTATGTAGGCTCTGATGGGAGTCTAGTTGTGCACCTTCCCTTGTGGTTGCATTCAACCACAAGGGGAAATAAGGGGTTCTTTTACCCCTTTTTTAGGTGAAAAACAGACTTAATTTCAATGCAGACTGAAGTGATATGTATTAGCGGGACCACTTGGTGATATGTCTCCAAGTTGGCAACAAATTTGGCGGATTTTTTTTTTTTTTTTTTATTTTGAATTTGGGTTACATTTGGTGCTATTGGCGATATTTTGCGAAAAATCCACTGAATGATGTTAAAATCAGCGACATTTAGAAAATTAATCTTTGTGAAACTTTTTTTGCATTGTTTCAAGGAAAAATAGGGTTTTATATGTTTCAGTTGTTATCTTGCTCACTCCAAGCACTATTGTAACACTTAAGGTATCTACTAAGAAATTTACATGTAAAAGGAAGTAGTGTGGGGTCTATACCAGATTTTTTTTTCTTACATAGTTTATTTTATGGATCCTTTACTTAAGAAAATTAGGTGAAGTTTCGTAATGAAGTCGGTGCAAAAACTAAAGGTAATGTGATGTTTAACTACATTTTGCCAACATTTTTCTGAGAAACCATTGAAAATTGAGCTGAATATTTGCACCATTACATAAATATGTGGTTGTCAATGTAATGTATGCAAATGCAATTAAAGAACCTGGATTCATTGAAATTTATATTTAAAGTTGAATTTTAGTTTCGTATGATTCTATTTAGTACTTTTGTGCCGACTTCAAAACTTAAGTTTAAATGTAGTATCGATGGTGTTCAAAGAATAAACTTATTTTTTACTTTTTAGAGAGCACTTGCCGAGTGACGTTCTGAAATCGTTAAATTTTTTTTTTCAAAAAATATTTTTATAAACTATTTGTTGCATACATTTTATAATGTAGTATTGTTGAAATACATTTTTAACTTTTTAAATTAAACAAACTTATTCAATATAACTGAAATTTTAGGAACATCCTCAGTATGGAGATCAAAGAGCATACTACAATGTTCCAAATGCTCCTATGCAGGGTGTACCTCCACATATTAATTATCAAATACCTCCTGGAGGCATGCCTCCTCAACCTGGTTATCCAGATACTTATGGTGCGGGCCATCCTCCCCCTCATCAGCAGCAATATCAGGGTGGGCATCCTCAACAGCAATTCCAAGCTGGGTATCCTCAACATCAGCAACAATTTCAAGGCGGGCATCCCCAACAGCAACAGTTTCAAGCTGGGCATCCCCAACAGCAACAGTTTCAAGCTGGGCATCCCCAACAGCAACAGTTTCAAGCTGGGCACCCCCAACAGCCACAGTTTCAAGCTGGGCACCCCCAACAGCCACAGTTTCAAGCTGGGCACCCCCAACAGCCACAGTTTCAAGCTGGGCAACCACAGCAGCAACAGTTTCAAGCTGGGCACCCTCAACAGCCACAGTTTCAAGCTGGGCAACCACAGCAGCAGTATCCTGGTGGACAACAACAGCAACACCCAAGTGGACAACAGCAACAACACCCTAGTGGACAACAACAACACCTTGTTGGAAATCAGCAAGTACAACCTAATATTCAAGGAGTTGGATCTAACAAAGCTGTAGAAAATAATCAAGCTGCTAATAAAAATGCACCAGATGCATCAAACTCAATAAATCAGGTATGCTACTATTATTATTTTTATCTCAGCTTGTTATGTGTAATGAATACACAAATTCAGTTTCTTAAGTTTGGCATTATCAGCTTTAAAGATTTACCTGCAATTTAGGACTTAAATTTCATATTTGCTGTAAATGTGTAGAGAGCTATTGCTTTACGGGAATCTTTTTTTTTTTACAAATAAATCGGATGTTAACACCATCTTATATATTGTTTCTCTATCCTGTTTTCTATGGCTACACAAGATCTCCCTTATTCCTTTATGAAATTGCATGATTTACTCCTCATTTTAAAGCTTATCACCCATGTAGCGCAAACGGTTGGGGAATGGTTGGCCAACTGTTTCCCACGGAAGTGATGGTTGGGGAATGGTTGGTTACCGACCAACAGTAAGCGAACGATGGCCCAACCGTTTCTGCAAACTGTTGGGCCAACCACGAAAATTTTTGATGGCCCATCCAAATTTCAAATCAGTTGGCCCTACTAAAAATAATTCAATTGGGCCTACGTTGGGAAACCGGCAAAACTTTGCCGAAAGTATTTTCTAATTTTTCCAGATTGTAAATAAATTTGAATTAAAAGTTTTCTACAATGCTTTATTGCATTTTTCATGCTTTACTGCAAAGTTGTAGAAAATATATTTTTTTACAGTAAAATAATAATGATTACACATTTTACGGACGATTTTTACATTTCTTTTCTTTAATCAGCAGATTTACACCAATATATTTTTTGCTTGCTGGAAAATATTTTCAGTTTTCCCATTTTTAAGAAACATGTTTCGCCAATTTCGTGAAAACTTTCAAAATAGATTCAATAAAAAGGTCAGTTATTAATCATTTGATAAAGATAATTTGTTCTAACTATGAAAGTTTATTTTCGTTGTAAGATGAAAAATACTAAACTCCAAGAATTATATTATAAATCTCGACAAAGAGTATTTAAAACTGTTTGCAGTATGTAAGTTAAAAATAAATAACGCTATCTTTGCATTTTTAAATATTACTTGAAATTTTATCATTATTCATCGAAGAAAGATTCGCGATGACACTTTGTGCAGACGTCAATTTCTGTGTCTAAAAAAGCAGAAATAATATAACTTTCTTCTTCAGAATTATAATTTTTGACATATAGTTAAAAAATCGTCAATATTCCATTTTTTATTCTTCATTCTAATTTAAAATGGCTTATCGAAAAATGCAAAATGAAAAACATCAATTCCACTGAAATCGTAAACGTACAAAAGGCTTACAGACGCTTCCGTTGCCGTGGAATCGTGGCGCGAGCATATGGCGCGGAGCTCGTAATCGAACGGTCCGGGGTTCAAACCCCGAGCGGGAGCAAAGCGTTAATTCTGTTGAGAGCGGTTTGGGTCTGCTGCACTGAGTATTTTTCATGGGGGAAAAAAAGGAACGAAAAAAAAAATTTCGACGATTGGGAAGACCGTCGGCACTCTGTGGTTGGGCCATCGTTGGCCCATCGTCGGGCTTCCACTGTTGGTGAATGGTCGCCAAAGCGGCCATTTCGTATCGTTGGCCGACCGTGCAGTAAAACCGTTGGCCAACCATTCCCCAACGGTTTGTGCTACTTGGGCATGGCCGCTAATGATCAATTTTCCTTTGTTTTCTGTATTTTTACACATTACTTCAGTGAGTAGCATTTGAAAATTAAGATGCATGAGTGCAGTTGGATAGAATGTCATACTTTTGATAGGAAAAGCATAAGTTCAAATATGTGCAGAAAATGATGTTTCTAATGCTTTTTTTTTTTTTTTTTTTGGCAGAATTCTAATCCAACTTTCCATAATTATACATATTTTTCCTTAAAAGTGATTTTTTTTTTCTTCTGGTAGATACGCGATAATTTTAACAGGAACTCGCAGACCACGAAACATTGTATTTAGGTGAAATATGACAAAAAACTAGCTGGTGACCATAACTCTGTTTCGATAAAAACTGTGGAGAAAGAACTTTTGTGCTCAGCATATTTGTCACATCATTGTGCATTGTTTCAGGAGTGATTGTGAGCTCATGAAAAAATACCTGAAAGTTTTAAAGAGAAAATATGGGGGTTGGGAATTTTTATTTTTAAACCAAGGACCCTGTTACTTACGCACACCTAATTTAAGACATTGACATTTTGATTTTCATAAAGGATGATTTCAAAAGGATTAATTTATGATATTTTAATATAAAAAAAGATATTTCATTTAAATATCTCCTAACTAAGGATAATAAGCATCAAAAATGAGAAAAAATCGATTCTTGTATCGGATGCAAATTGATTGCGATTTTTAAGGTGAAGGTATCGAAATCACAAAAAGTGCAAATAAAATAATTTATTAAAGTAAAACAAAAAATAGAATGGCATCGTAACATTTTTATTCGATAAATATTATTAATAATTATCAGTATAATCAGTGAAAATTCTAAAAAGCAAAAAAAAAAGTACTGGAGGTGGGAAGATAAAAGCATATTTAAAAATATTTTATTTCTGGTGTTTTCGAACATGAAAACACCGGAAAACCGGTAAAATACAGGAACACAGTCACCCCTGATTGTTTGTACTAAAGGCATATGAAGCGAAGGAACACAAAATGTATAATTTGTTAGGGAGTAAGATACTTACGTATTAACTTCACCACAGCTTAAGATTTGGCATTTATAACAGATATAACGGTTTACTAGGCAGATTTTTTGGCGGTTTGCACTTGCACGCAGTTAGCCAGAAATTGCTTTAAAAAACGTTCAAATAAACCGCCAAATCTGTAGTTGCGGTGGAGTTGATTTTCAAGTACCGGGAGTGACGAATAAGAATATGATTAGCACAGGTATTGAGATAAAGATTTCAAGTCCTTTGGTTGTAGTTAAACAATTTAAATAATTTAATTTTTTCAATTCAGTTCCTTGAGGTGGAAGGAAGGAAAGTGTTTTAGCTTTTCTTAATTTTTGATGGGATCTTAAAGTGGTTGACCAATTCTATTAGCTCTGTACTAATCTTGCCTATTCTATCACTTGATTATAGTATCATTAATAAACTATATTGGGGGCAAACCTAACTTGGTAGCATTGTGAAAGATATACAGATCTTAAATCAACGACGCTGCCAGGTTAGGTTTGCCGCAACTGTGGTTGTAGGAATGACCATTACATTAAGAATTTGTTTTCCTTCTTTTTTTAGATTCCAAATAATGTGAAACCAAATGTGCCTCAAGAAGCTGCAGCTCAAGTCCCTGCTTCAAACAAGCAAGTGCCACCTCAGACTCAGCCTTGAATATTATTTCGTATTGTTGATGCGGTCGAACAAAGAGGATTCAATTTGTATTAAAGTAAATCCAATTATATTTCCATGACTTGTTCAAAAAAAAGTATTATCTATTCTTCAGAATCAGAAATATGCTATAGAAATGAAATATATTTTAAATATATTAAAAAGAAATCAATGCATGATTCAAAATACACTAAACTATCTACTTAATGTTGCATTATGAGACAAAATAAATATACATGATAAAAATGAAATTGACTTTTTCTTCGGGGGGGGGGGACAGTTTGACTTTAAATTGATTATTTTACATTTTACGTGAGCCCATTTGATTAGTTTTAATGTAATCAGCTTTTAAAGAAATGTTATTTATATTCACTTACATTCCATTTCTGTACATATTTTTAAATTTGTACATTTTGTATATATATGTTCTTAAAACTAAAGATTGTAATATTTTAATATTTGTATAGGTTTATCAATTGGACAATTGCTATTTTGATCTTTAAACTGAATTAAAACATTCAACATATTCAGTATGTTTGGTCTTTACAATACTGATGATGAAGAATTTTTAAATGTCATACATTTTTCAATTGCTTAAAATTATGAATAAAAACATTTCATTTTATTACCTGTACTTGTGATTATTAATTAGTGTTTTTAACCATTCAAAATGGTGCGACAAATAAAATGCTTTGTTATAGCCCAAGAGCAAGCAACGTCGGAAAAAAAAAACTAATTTAAGATGTCTGGCTCTTAAATATATCTTTCCCTATGCTCTTCTAAGCAGCATGCCAGGTGTCTGGCAGCCAGTTGCATTTTTTACTGCACATCACACTTGTACTGAAAAAAGTGATTTTTAAGTCATTTTTGAGCAGTTCACATCAAATCAATCATGAAGAAAAAGTTTTTGACCTCATCACATTTCTGATTTTAACAAAAATTGGTGTGAAGGACGCAGATGACAAGATAAGTAATCCTGCCAAGTTTTAGATTTCTACTTCAAAAATTGTACAAAATACGAAGCTGTTAAAAAAAGTTTTTACATGCAACTTCTTTTCTAATAATAGTAGAATAAAAATTCAAAAACCACTGTAAAGACAAAAAAAATAAAGCTTTCCATTGATAGATTACATGATTTTAAGTTTTTGATGGCCCCAAAATAGTTTAAAAATCATTATTTTAACAGCAAAAAAGTGATGTGCAGTAAAAAACTCATCCGCCAGACACGCCGAATGCTGCTTAGAAAAGCATACGGAAGTATATATTAAAGAGCCAGACATCTTATAGTCCGAGAGCCAGTAACAGATATCTGTGACCAAGTTCCTCTCAAGTGATAATTAGTAAAACGCAGCAGAAAATCGAACTATGAAGCCTCGTGAATGTCAGCTGAGGCTCGGTGGGGGGGATAAGCAGTTGGAACCTCCCACGCTTGAGAAAAAAAAAAATTCACTCATTTCCTCTCGCCTAAAAATTTACCAGATGATAGCTTATATGTAACTATTGATAAATATATACGTCAGCTGGCTGTATCTCGGTGGAAAAATTGTCAGCTGATACTTTGAAGGTCGTTACGTAGAAGTTAGCTAGAAGCATTTACTGACTACACTGTTCGACAAAAAAAAACCTTGAAAATGCTTCTGGTATTTTGAAGGCTGATTCTTATGTAAAATGACCCCCTGAATCCGAATATGACCCCCGTTTTCCCCCATCACGTCCCAATTTTTTTTAAAACGCCCCCCTTTTTTTTCATTTTTCCTTAGTTTCAGGGCTATTATATTTTTTTTTGGAGGGGAAAGGAGCCTTATATTCACCAATAAATTTTTTTGAGGTCAAGAGAGACTCAAAGTTTAAAATCATGAGCACCGAGAAAAAATCGGGGAACTTGGGGGGGGGGGGGCGTGGCCCCCCAAAATATTTGAAAAATCACCAAAAACGATCTTTTTATTCTAGTTTCTTTAAAAAGACCTTTAAAACATTTTTTTCGGTGCAGAACCAGAGTATAGGATCCGCTCCTATGGCTCCTGGGTCAGAAAAAATTTTCACGCTGTAAAATTAAAAAAAAAAAAATAAAATAATGCTTTAAAAATCGCACTTTGCACTCGAGTTTTAAAGCAGGTCTTCAGCCAAAAAAAAAAACAAAATTGTGGCTGATTCTTATGTCAAATGACCCCCTATTTCCAAATATGACCTCAGTTTCCCCCCTCCACCCCCTCTTTCCAGAGAGTCCCCCCCCCCCCAATTCAGAGTCATTTTACTAATTCGGAGGGGAAAAGTACATTCCGTAACCCGTTAACATAATTCTAAAAGGCAACAGAGGTTCAAAGTTCAAAATCATGTACATGTGTACCAAAAATATAAACTAGGGCGGTATACCTCCCCCTCCCCCCCCCCAAAAAAAAGAAAAGAAAATTCAATACTCTGATTTTTCACAAAAAAAAAAAAAAAAGGTTTAAAACGTCTCTTAGAAAAACAAGAAAGAAGATTTTTTTTTTTTTTGGGGGGGGGGGGTACACCGCCATAGTTTATATTTTTGGTACACATGTACATGATTTTGAACTTTGAACCTCTGTTGCCTTTTAGAATTATGTTAACGGGTTACGTAATGTACTTTTCCCCTCCGAATTAGTAAAATGACTCTGAATTGGGGGGGGGGGACTCTCTGGAAAGAGGGGGTGGAGGGGGGAAACTGAGGTCATATTTGGAAATAGGGGGTCATTTGACATAAGAATCAGCCACAATTTTGTTTTTTTTTTGGCTGAAGACCTGCTTTAAAACTCGAGTGCAAAGTGCGATTTTTAAAGCATTATTTTATTTTTTTTTTTTAAATTTTACAGCGTGAAAATTTTTTCTGACCCAGGAGCCATAGGAGCGGATCCTATACTCTGGTTCTGCACCGAAAAAAATGTTTTAAAGGTCTTTTTAAAGAAACTAGAATAAAAAGATCGTTTTTGGTGATTTTTCAAATATTTTGGGGGGCCACGCCCCCCCCCCCCCAAGTTCCCCGATTATTTTCTCGGTGCTCATGATTTTAAACTTTGAGTCTCTCTTGACCTTCAAAAAAATTTATTGGTGAATATAAGGCTCCTTTCCCCTCCAAAAAAAATATAATAGCCCTGAAACTAAGGAAAAATGAAAAAAAAAAGGGGGGCGTTTTAAAAAAAAATTGGGACGTGATGGGGGAAAACGGGGGTCATATTCGGATTCAGGGGGTCATTTTACATAAGAATCAGCCTTCAAAATACCAGAAGCATTTTCAAGGTTTTTTTTTTGTCGAACAGTGTAGTCAGTAAATGCTTCTAGCTAACTTCTACGTAACTACCTTCAAAGTATCAGCTGACAATTTTTCCACCGAGATACAGCCAGCTGACGTATATATTTATCAATAGTTACATATAAGCTATCATCTGGTAAATTTTTAGGCGAGAGGAAATGAGTGAATTTTTTTTTTTTTTCTGCAAGCGTGGGAGGTTACAACTACTCATCCCCCCCACTGTGCCGCAGCTGACAGTCATAGGGCTTTATGATACTGTTGTCTGATGCGTATGGCCAATTATCTATCGAGAAGAAATAATTAACCAAATTTTCACTTGGCTCTCGGACTATTAACATTATCGCTCGAAAACGTTGTTAGCTCTCGGACCAGTAGTCATTGAAAATAAAAATGCTTGAAAGTTCAATATTTCAGGAACAAAATGTATCCAAGATTATGATTTTTTTTTTACTTTAATTACTTGAAAGAATTGTCGATGCATTAAAATCTTGCTATAATGAATATTTATGAGTTAAATTTCATTAATAATTCCTGCCGAATTTGATAATTTAAATTTTATTTTAATAATTCTCGAAACAAACTAAATAGATTGGGAATAATTTTGAATTGAAATTACTGTCGGTCCCGCTGATACGAATAAATTATCCTGGAACCGAATATTTTCCATGCCATAGATGCTATGTTAAAAATCCTTGCTTAATCAAAATATTTCTTGGAACCGACAGTATGTTCAATTGAGAAAATTCAATTGAATTTGATGCGAGTCAACCATTTTATAAAATTATTTAATTTTTACATCACCTATAGTTTAACGAGTATAATAGTTTCATAAGAGCAATTTTCCGACCCATATTTAACCTTTTTCATATAGTACACATTAATTATAATTTGTTTCGCTTAAAATTACTATTATTCTAATAGCATAGCATTTGGTATTATACTTCTGCTGAAAGCTAACTGAAATATTAGAATTAATTCTTAGTTGAACCACTAATAGTCTTCCACAGGGGACTCATATGCCCTTATATGTTTATCTGACTGATGGTTCTTCACGTCTTAGCACGTCCATATAACATGTAATTCTGGAACGACCCAACCGAACACAGAGGGGATATAAAACTATTACTAATGGTAATATGTATCAAAACAAAGGGTTCTGGGGTTGTGTAAATAGAATGGACAAACACACCTGAATCATCCTTAATACAATCTAGGTAGCAAAAAACAGTTTAATTGACGTTAGATTCAACTTTGTTATATCTCCTTAATCCAAATTCCCGTCGATTAAGTCAACGTTAA
>JAXGGA010022691.1:0-14587 GCA_038373865.1 Uloborus plumipes
CTTGTGATTTTTAAAATCTTTTTTTTTTTTTTTTAATGAATGCAAAAGTTAGTGTTGCTCTTGAAAATGAAGGAAATGCTTTGCCGTAATAGCCGAAATAAGCTGCTTGATAGTATAATACAGCCTCAGCCTACTAGTGGAATAAAGTTTTATATAGCATTTTTTCTAAAAAAAATATTATTTCTTTTTATGATATGGAAATTGCAGTTTTATTTGCTTTTTGCCTTTAATTCCCTATTTGATTGCAGAATGCATAAAATATATTGTCATTAAGTGAATAGTGCTTTAACACAAAATGATCAGCATAATCAAAATTATTTTTAATAATAATTATTGTAATAAAAATAATAACAAATATGCATTCATGTATCTAAATTAAGATTAAAGCATATTTTTCCCTCGGTTAAATATTTACATAATTTCATTAAATCCTGTAAAATAAGGTATACTTTATAAAAATATTAATAATATAGATGTTTACTGCGTGAGTTACCACATATTTCTTGCTAGAACCTGTTTGTTCTCTCCATGATTGGAACAACTGAAAAATTGCTTTCTTAATCTCATGTGCTGAGAGAAATAATATTTGTCTCTAGTTCTCATTTGCGCACAGTAATATAGGTTTAATCTGTACTATTTATTTCTAATCATATAAAGTTAGTTTATCAATATCGTTCTTTCCCCAATCTAACCAATGTTAATACTTTCAATATTGAACGATATTATTGTCATTTTTTTAGCAGATTCACATCAAGTAGCATAAAAAACTACTTTAAAAAATTTATTTATCAATCTCATTCTTTGAAGTTAAACCAATAATAATACTTTCAATAATGAACGGTATCCATAGATTGTTTAAATACATAGTTTTCCACATAAATAAGCGTAACAAAAAGCTTTTAAAATATATTTATCAATATCGTTCTTCGCCACTAAACCAATATTAAAACTTTCAGTACTGAACAGAATCGTTAATTATTTGTGTAGATAGTTATTCTCATCAATAAACAAAAAAAAGCTATTTTTAGTTATATAATAACTCGTTCATGAAACTATCCCTCTTTTAACTGAAGAAGAAATACCAATTTATACACAGCTTAATTGAACCAGCTTCTTGCTATGAACCAGGTATGTTGGCGTGTGCTCATTCCCAGCACAGGTGTAGTTGGCGACCAAGCGTTATTCGTTTACTTCATTTCAGCTAGTCGAAGGCTTTGCTCCGGGCATGCCGATAACAAATATGCGGGACCGAATCTTAGGAAGTCACAGTGAATCCAGAAGCTCTTCTTTGGAAGAAAAAAAATGTCCTGCGTGTGAAATGTATAGAAAAAAAATACTAAAAACCTAATTGGTTTTGACATGTGTATCAACTTAAAAGTTGTTAAAGGAGATATAAATAAAATAAATAATGGTTACTAAAAGTGTGATGATTTTGTGTGATTGTGTTTGTTTTTTCTTTTTTCTTTTCTTCTCTTTTCCCTTGCTTGTTTTAGCATAATAATGATTTACAAATATATAAGAGTTTCCTAGCTATTAATAATGGAAATTATTTAAGGGAAAAAAATTGTCTTAAGTTGTGACTTCTTTAATTTTATAAAAAAGATAGAGTTTAGTTAGATTTGATTTTTTTTTAAATGAAGGATTTTAAAGCTCTTTTTTCATTTTTAGTTAAATACATTTTACCAGAAAAGTTTTTTGTTTTACTCCTCTGATAGTATGTTTAATACCTGAAGAGACGGGTTTGTTATTAATGAAATAATTTAAAAAGACAACGGTTTGTATCCATGGAAAAACGGTTTTCCTTTCTTTTTTTTTTTCTAAGATATATAGCAAAACTCATCGGTACTAAGCGTATCCTACTAAGCAGGATGTATTGAGCTCACAAAAAAAAGTTAATGCATTCATCTTAAAGTTTCAGATGATATTTAAAAATTCCAAATATTATCTGAATCTGGTTTTGTGAAAATATTCAAACTGCAGAAAGAGCGTTTAAAGAATACAAAATTGTTAGAAAATAGTGCAGTTGAAGTATTTAAAAACATTTTTATTATGTTATTATTGATCAGATTGCTTCAAAACTTTTCTGAGTTAAACTAAAAGTAACATAACACATTTTAAGCAAACAATTGAAAAAATGATCTTTTGTAGATTTTTGTGATTTAAGAAGTACCAAGTCCCCATAACAAAAACAAAATCATTTTCGTTTTCTTTCTTTCCTTGTGAACTTCATTCTAATGGTTTGGTATTATAAATATGGTTTGGTGAAATATTTGATAATTTTCTCTAACTATAGATTTTATAAGAAAAGGGAAATTTAAAATAGGAAACATTATATTAACATATTTTCTGAAGCTTAAATTGTTATAAGTACAACACTAATTAAAGACACAACACTAATTTTAGATTTAAATTAAAGAATTTCAACATTTTTCAGTACAAAAATTGAGGACACGTGTTTCATGATTGCACAAAGCCCCTTTTTCAATGCAAAGAAGTGTGACCTTTAGGAGGAAAGGTCATCCGAAAAAAGAAGAATCCCAAAACTCACACTTCTTTGCATTGAAAAAGGGGTTCCTTGCAACCCTGAAACACGTGTCTGCAGCAAAATGCAATTTTTGTGCGATAAAACTTTGAAGTTCCTTAATTTACTTTTTAAACACAAAGGTATTTGTTTCATATTAAGGAGACTTAACCCATTTATGCCCAAGTTTTTTTTAACAATTTTTTTCAATTCTTATCTGCGTAAAACTCTTACTTGGAATGTTTTAAATACATTTTAGGCGTCAAATAGATCACCGCTGCCATATTTATTAAGTTATTCAATGTCCTGTTTATGGGACACTGGGCATATATATGAGCGAATGAGCATAATTATACAAATATGATATCATCATTTTTGCAAACTAACATTACAGAAGACTTCTGTGATCTATTTTAAGCAAATCATTTTAAAATAGTTTAATTTTATGAAAAATATATTCGCAAAAAAAAAATAAAATCTTTCCGTGACTACCCATGCTATATCGTTGGTTGACTCCTTTACCTAAAAATAACTGTCAGTAATGCTTCTCATGTGGTTTTCTCAAGGAAAAGGAATATTCTGCTTGTGAAAAACAACTTTAGTAAAAGGATATACGTATTACAAGTCTTTGTCTGGAGTAACTACAAGCGTCCCGTTTTTAAGCTACTGGGCATAAATGGGTTAATTTCAGGCAAGCCGAAAACTCGACAGGAAACTGGGAAATCGTTAGGCAACCTTCTATATCAGCAGTAGGCAACCGTCGATCGCGATCGACCGGTCGATCTCGAGCCCATTTTAAATCGATCGTGATAGTATTTTGAACTTTGCTTTTTGTCTGAGTAGAATCCATAAACATTAATTTCTAGAACAAAATTAGATTTAACGTCTAAATCAAAAGTTATTGAAAAAAATATCCAAAATATTTGTAGTCACTATTATTAACACTATATACGTAATTCGCTCTTTAAAGTTATCATTTTATCAATTTTAAAACGGGCTATATATTTGTGTCTGAAACTATTTTGCTGTGTGTTAGCATGACAGTATTTCAGAAATTTAAAGGAACTCTTTAATGAACAGCAAAGTATTTTTCAGTCAACTAACAATTTAACCGCTTACTCGTCGTACTTTTTTTTCAAAAACTGATCAAAATTCATCAGGTTTTTTTATTTTTGTTTTTTTATGTTCATAGTATTTTAAACATATTAAAATGAAAAACACTGCATTTTAATTTGAATTTAGTGGTTTTTTAAAGGTAGGAAAATTTTAATCAACTTACCCAATTTTACCTCAAAGTTTACTCTCCTCGCGCATCCAAGACAGGCTGAAAAGCTTCAATGCAGGCATTGAGAAAGAAAAAGTAAAGTTTGAGCGGAGAAAATTTTTATTTTTTGAAGCTGAATAAAGAGAAAGTTTTGAAGCTTTAAAATATCAGAAACGCAGCCCGTATGAGACACGGGCACGACGAAATTTGCCCGAATATTCTGCCCGTATGAGGAACGGGCACGACTACTAAGCGGTTAAGACCAGCCTAGTGTCAATTTAATTGTGTATGTAAAACATCCATTTGAGTTGGTAGTGTATGCAACACGCTTCCTCCCATTCCCAAGTCGCGATCTTATGTTCTCGGGAAAGTTTGGAAAGTAAATCTTCAGTCAATTGAGGTTGCCGACTGCTGTTCTATATCATATTTCTTTGACTCGAAAGGATCAAGCATCCCCAAAAATAAGTACTTTTCGAACTTATTTTAAAATTACAACAAAAAAACTGCACTTTTCACCTCTTTTAAGGGAACAATTCTTCTGCTAGATCAAGTAACCCTTTTTTTCTGTTCTATCCAATATGTATCCAGAATGCTTCGTTTTCAATAAAAAGTGAATAGTACTTTATTTTTAATAATTAATAAATATTCACAAATTTGGTAGGGAAAAGGGAGCAAGAGCTTCTCCCTTCTGCCTGTTCTACCTGTTCTATACATGAAGCAGTTTTCATTAGCAGTCACTGCATCTCTGAAGCAGTTTGAAACATAAATGAGTTCAAATCCTGTTAAATAGTCAAAATTGACTTATCACTGATTATTATTAATAGTTTTGCTCTTATTAGATTGATTGAATTTATTAAAATTATTAAAATTTAGACGTTTTTAATTATTAAAATAAAAATTTGCGAGTAGAAGTTTGAAGACTTTTAAAATTAAGTTTCAAAGCATGCACATTTTGTCATAGACATAAGCTAAACCTACTTCACACAGATCTGAAGAACTATGTTTCAAGTTAAATAGCCGAATAATTTTGATAACAGAAATTTACGAAACATCGGTTAGAAAACCTCATTTTTCAATTTTTTACAGTTTTGTCCTAAATATTTTCTCAAGATATCACAGAATTTGCTGTCATCAGACTCTGTTGTTTTTTGCATACGCGAGTTTAGTATTTAAACCAGGATTTTTTTTTTTATCTATGTGAAATATTTTTTTTTATCAATACTGGACAGTGTGTGAAAACGTTTAAGCAATACATGAAAAAGTTGGAAAAACAATTTCAACTTCAAAATGATTGCAATGATTTTTCATCTATGTTTTTATGCAAGAATTAAGTGTTAGCATATTTCAATAAGCTCAATAGAAAGTCACTAAAACTGAACGATGTTGTGCTGCATTGTATGAAGGGTAATTTCTTTGTAAACCCAAACTTGAAAATTCTTCATCATAAGGTTCAATTATCTGAAGTTATATTTGTGAATATTCTAGAAACTTCTCTCCAATTTTTTTAATTTAAGTTTTATTGCCTGCTTTGGAATTATCCTGAACAAAACATATTAAAATCAACTGCCATTTTTAAGTATTGAAATAAGAAAATCACATGTTTTTTTTATTTAATACGTTTTAATGTGAACCAAGTAGGGTAGACGTCGTAGTTTCTGAATTTATTTTACATAAAATAGGGCATTGGAATTATTTTTAAAAATCCAATTTATCCACGAAATATGGATTTTTGTGATTTGTAAAAAAAAATGGGTTTCGTTTTAAGAAACTTTTTTTACCACCAAAAATTAAGGATTGCAAAACCCTTACGTTTCAGCACCTTAACCATCGGTTGGGGAAGATGCAGTTAGTGCAATTTCTGTAGAGGGAAGATGCCGTATACAACATTTTGCTTCAACTGCTCTATACAATGCATTTCATCAAATCACATTTTTTTCCAACAGTTCGGTGACGTTTTCTAGGTTTATGTTTTGAATAGGATCATTGCTTTATCTAGGGATTGACGGAAAGCTAAAACCCCCTTCCCCAAACGAAAATACGGCGTTTTAACCAAAGACATTTAACACTGTTTTGGGTACTCAATACAGTGGTAACTAGCTGTCGTAGCCGTCACGAAACTTTTTTCTATATGTATCTTATGAATTCCAGTTACAAAATAAAATACGTACTAGCCCGAGTAATTGGAGACAGTTCCAATTTCCCAATTATCGTATTAACCCTGCAAATGCAGAATCAATGAGCGAAATTGGAAATCATTGCAAAAGCCTTGTTTAGATTAATTGCAAACATTTTATTTGTTAGTAAAAAGAAATTGGCAACAGTTAAAAATTTCAAATCATTGAAAGTTTTCAGCTGTTTTAATAATTAAATAGCATGAAAGCGATTTTTTATGAATTAATTTTTCGCATTGTTGACTAAGCGCAAAAATCACCCCACCCTCCCCCTGGGGCGATTGGCGCCAAAATTTAATCGATGCTTGCTTCCATATTGGGTTAGTGTTATTCCAAATTTCATTCAAATCTCAGCAGTATTTCTCGAGATACAGTAGGTGCAATGACAAACTAAGCACTTTTGATTGCTCCACCCCCCTTCGAGATATTGACACGCAAATTGAATCAGCACCTTTACTCAGTAAGGTCTACCTATGGACCAATTTTCATTTGATTCCGCCGGTTACTTCCTGAGGGTACATACTGGAATCCGCCTAACCCCTTATCTCGAACCTGTCACCATGAGCCGCGGGGGCCCGAGGATTAGGAGAGTACAATAGGGACCGATAAGGTGAGCTGGACAGGTGATGACTGTCGCTGGACCCAGGGAAAAAAAATGTGCGAATGGGGAAACTTCTGTGATAGAGGGAGAAAATCCTTCCAAACATCCCTAACTTCCACAAGGGAGAAAACGTTTTTGCTAAGTTACTAGGCCTAACGTTAAATTCTACATTGCCCTCAGCAGCTGGGGAAAGGAAAATTTTTTCCCCACCTTAGAACCAAAACTTTATTTCTGTGTACTCTTCTTACTTTATAAAGAAAACGTATCCTATGTATCAGCCCAAAAATAGTTTCGATACATTGATATACTCAGGGCCGCCGTTACCAGCGATGGGGCCCGGTACTAATTTTAATGCGGGGCCCGCCATGCACCTCCTCCCCCAAATTGCATATTTTTATGCCGTCGTTTCAGCACATTTGCAATTGTAAAAAAAAAAAAAAAAAGAGAGAAAAAAAAAAATTACGGAAAAACTTTTTTTTAATTACGAAAGTGTGCACCTGATTTTATTTTCACGTTATTTGTATCGCCAGATGATTTTAAAAAGAGGTGCAATTTTCTTTGCGCAAAAATCGTGTTTCATTCATTAGTGTTTGTACTAGCAATTGTTTCACATTGAGAATCGGCAATGGAAAGCGGGATTTTTTTTTTCTTTTTTTTTTTTTTTTTTAACAGCTTTCTTTTTTTTTTTTTTTTTGATGAAATTATTGACACTAAAACTGGAAAAACATGTTCATAACCTTACGGGCCGCCCAAAGCTCCGGGCCCCGGTACTAGAGGTCCAGTATCCCCCCCAAACGGCGGCCCTGGATATACTTATAATTCGATTTCTGGTTAAGCATTTGATTTTAGACTTGATATGCAATCTGAAAAATGCTGTAGTCATTTTTACGATTTTAGTTTCAGTCTATATAGGGCAATTCCACGATAAGGTCAACCAGATGGTAAAATTTTCAAAATTAATATTTCTTAGCAAACAAGGTATCATTTTAAAGGTAAAGAGTTGTATATTTTGAAATTCATGTCTAAATTTTGATAACTTAAATTTTAACTGAGTTACAAGAGGTCAAACTAAGGTCAACATCCAGAGCGTTTTCAAACTATATTTGACGACTCTCAAAGAAGCTCTGTTTTTTTCCAAAATATACGTCCTAAAATTATAAATTAAGACGAATAACTATTTAAATATTCAATGAACAGCAGGTGATGTTGCAAAAATGTGTAAGGATATAATTCATTTTGATTTGTGACAGAATTCCCATGGGGCACATTAAGTGTTTTACGTCCGACACCAAAATGTGCGATTAATTATGCTGGGCCAATAATTTTAAAGCTACATACATCTAATTTTGTATACAAAGCAAGATCTTTGACCTCATCGATGTAACCTATTAACATTTTGTGACAAGTAAATATTTTTAATTAAAATCTAGGTGTCGGACTTCTTTACGTCCGACACCGTTTACGTCCGACACTGTTACATTCCTTATATAACACTTGTTTACAACTGTGATTCTCCATATTTTGCCTGTAATTACAAAGTTAAAGTGAAACATGATTAAAAATTTTTTTTTTTTTTTTTTGACTTTACTATGCATACATATACTTTAAATTTACTTATTAAATAGTAAATTTGCTTCATAATAATACTTTAAAAGTTTTTTTCCGCTCATGACACAATTATATTAAGACAATTACAATGCACCTGAGTGGTTCTGGGAACTCTTAAGAAGTTAAAAAAAAGTTTATATACATATTATTGCTTTGAAAAAAACAGCAACCCAACTCGAAGTATTCATCTAGACTAGATCATCACAGCACAACCTGGATTCTGTTTCGCAAAGAGTCAGAACACATAGATTTCTTAGTTGGATTTGTACAAGTGGATGCTTACATTTTTTTTTATCCTGATTAATATTCATATTTGCTGGTTGATGGTGGTTGATGCCATAGGAGGCACTGTGAAAAAAACTGTTTGGCGCCGCGTTAAAGCAGGAAAAATGGCAGTGACAAAAGCGGAGTAATTTTCTCAAGTTGCAGCACTTTTAAATCCAAATATGCATATAAAGTATCTTTCAGCAAAAGATATACACATAGATACAAAGCATTTGCATCAGTACTGGAAAGCTGGTTTGCCTATTCCAAACATCAAATCTGCTCATTTTGTCAAATCAGTTGGACACAATCAAGTTCAAATTGGTGACATATCACGTGATAACAAATTAAGAACAGTACCAATATTTTCTATGTCAGAATCTGATAATTCTGGGATCGAAGAATCTGCAGATTTTGATACAGTAAACATCAATGACTGGGTTGGGGTAACGCATGATGCCAAGCTTTGTCTTGGATGTATCACCGAAAAAATTGCAAATTACATTGTAGTATCAGTCATACATAGTCCTAAAGGCTATTTTAAATGGCCAAGAACTGAGGACAAAATATTTTACAAATTACGGGACATTATTAAACGTATTCGTCCTCCGATCCCAACAGTAAAAAGGGGACAGTTTAAATTTGATGAACCCTTTTAAATGTCAAAAAATAATATGTGTGACCTAGGAATAGAAGTTAAGCTAATTTTCTTATTTAAAACTGTAATCATTGACATGTATTTACATTTAAGAACAACAGTTTAGGTCCAATTCGAAGAGTTTACGTCCGACACCGCAAATTTACGTCCGACACCAAGGTAAAAGTAGTTCCAAATTAATTTTATTCAAAACAATATCACTAAAAACTGTAAAATATGCTTTAATCATAAGTATACTATCGATCTTAGCTGTTTTTAAAATTAAAATGTAAGCCAATTCGCAGAGTTTCAGTAAATTTTAAGTGCATCTCCAATTTTAATATTTGTGCGTTTACGTCCGACACCAACTCTTTAAATCTTGTTAATTTCTATTTTAGAGATCTATTTTAAAAAACTAGCATGATTTTTTATTCATTATGATGTAGCGAGTATTTTGAATACCAACTTCATCATTTCTATTCAGTTTATATTTGATAAATGGAACTAAAACTGAAAAATATTTCTTCATTTTTTTACGTCCGACACCAGGGAATTGCCCTATATATAAAAATGGATGTATGTGTGTTTGTTTGTTTGGTTTGTTTCATATACAAATCCACAGTTTTCGTCGGATTTTTATCAAACTTGGCACAGAGGTTCCTCGATGCACTAGAATTCACATAGGCGGGGTTTTGAAATTAAAAAAAAAATCCAAAAAGCTCAAAATTCAAATTTTTTGTCTCAAAATGGCCATCTTCTTTCAATTTTGAATAGGGTTGGGCATTTTTCCGGAAAAATGGTATTTTTGCTGGGACATTGGGGAAACTTTTAAAATCCGGCAAAAATGAAAAAAAAAAAAAAAACTGACAAAACTAGAACAAATTGCTGGATAGCAAAAAATTTACTAAAAAACAGTATAATTTTAACAAATTACAATTGAGAGTAAAATCAGAAAAATAATTTGAAATTTCATTGGTGAAATTTCATGAGAAAGGAGAGATACTTTTAAAATTTGTATTGGGTTACATTATTCATGGTTCCATTTTATTACTAAATACTAAATGACTTAAATAAGAATGGGGAAAACAGAAGTGGAACTGCAAAACAGTATTGCAGTTACATAAATGTTTAAGGTATATAAATTTCTATTTATTGTGATAACTTAAAATAACATTGCAAAGTTGACAAATTAAGGGTCATTCCATAGAAATGTCTACCTCAGCCGAAGGAAAAAAAAATACTGAAATGAAAAAAGTATCAAAAAATAAATAAATAAACAAATAAATGAAAATTATACAACATAAGAAATTTTAAAAAATTGAAAAAGTATTACAATTATCACTAAGATTAGCCATAATAAACAGTTCTTAATGTGTTTACTGCTTGTTATTCGATGATTACGTTAGTCACGTTACGTTTAGTCACACTCTATCTTGAGTAAAAGTGACACTCAAGACTAAAAAAAAATTAAGATTTAATAAATGTGTGTTATGTTTTTAAAAGCCAACTTTACACATTTTTCAAATATATCATTCAATTTTTAACACTTGCTTAACTTTGAGAAATGTTTGCCTCACAACATGAGCATTCACTTTCAGGGTTGCAAAAACGTTACGTTAGTCACGCTGCTATTTTGGTTGAAAAAATATCTACTGCCAGTAATTTTGTTTTAAATTCTTAGCAGAAATGATACATAGATACTATGTACATTGTAAATCCACCAGCATAACTAAAAAATATTTTTAATCCTTTAAGTTACAATACAAGTAAAAGCAGTTACAAAATCAGCTCTTAATGTTACATTAGTCACTATGGAATGACCCTTAAAACTTTGTTTAAGTCTTTCATCAGAAAATGTTGACTCAAATGTATTAACTTTTTATCATCCTGTGCAGTTTTAATTAAATATTTTTATTTACTGTTTTACTTTTGATTGAGACATATTTTCAGGTGATTATAGGTCGTGCAAAGATAACTTTTGTTGCAATTAAGTATAGCTACACCCGTTCTAATATGCATTTGTCAGTTTTAAATGAATATGCATATTTTTCTACATTTATTATAACTATTGAACGTGTTTCGAATACGCTTTATATTTTCATCTTCAATTATTATAGATGCCTTACACTTTTCCTCCGAGCATTTCCAGTAGTGTGTACTTTTTACTTTCCGATTAATCCTATACATGTGCTCTTGATAAATTAAAAGTTTGCCTCCCCGGGTCGATTCGATGTATCGGATACTCATTTTGAGATGTTATCGACCTTACAGAAAGCAGGAGTAAAAAAAAATGGCCGACTTATAACTTAACAACCACCAACACGTTTCTAGTGGAAAGGGGGTTGGTAGGGACAAAAAAAATCCCTGCAAAACCCTTCTTGAAATCCGGAAATCGTCCCCCTCCTTTGATTGACGTTATCTCTCTCCATAGGGCGTGACCCACTCGTCAAAGTAGCTCGCGTTATCAGTTTTAGGCGAACTACAGTGCACACCTCAAGATCACATGTATAGGATTAATAGGAAAGTAAAAAGTAAACTCTACTGGAAATGCGCGGAGAGCAAGTGTAAGGCATCTATAATAATTGAAGATGACAATATTAAGAGTATTAAAAACGGTGTTAAAAATGGTGTTTCACTTGAATTCGGCCCTAAAAACCATTCACTTGACGTGAACGGTGTTAGCCGATCGTTAATAGAGTCCCATATGAAAAGCACGGAATGACACCGTTTGTTTAATTTAACAACCAAAGCAACAACCATTTATTTGTAAACGCATTCATTTCTTTAAATCAAAGGGTGAGGGAAAATTTTCTCCTCCTGACCAGGGCCTGATTACCCAAAAGGCTCGGGAAGCTTGAGCTTCCCCTCAGAAATTTCAAAGGGCCCAAAAAGGACAGGAAAACTGCTTAAAAATTCCAGTTCCCACATTTTAATTCGATTTTAAAGATAATTTGTTCAATATAGCTTGGCAGAACTGTGTTCTCTGGATTTTTATGCTAATTTTACAAAGTGATAAATCTTATTCAATGACAAACCACCTTCATTTGCTGAGAATTATAATGGCAGCATATAGGCTAAACTTTAATCTCAATTTTGCTGGGCCTTAGGAATAATCTTTGTAGCATTAGTGAGTTTTCCGAAAATTTTCTTTTAACGAAAAGTGGAGGGCCCCTACAGGAGACTGAGCGTCCCCTAACTTCAGAGGTTAATCGGGCCCTGCTCCTGACCCCACAATATAACTGGCCTAGCTATCTTACCACTGTTCTGAGGCCTATACAATGTGTGTCTGATTGTTGCTCTGAGATGAGATGGAAACATATTTTAACTATTATTAAACTGTAGGTAATCAATGATGAAAAGTTCACAATTAAATTTCTTCACTAGAATTAGAGAATACATATTTGTTTTTCCGAAACTGAAAAGCATAAGCAGGTTTTGAAACATTTTCTACTAATCTATTTCAAGTTTTTTTTTTAAACAATTATTTTAAAATATTTTAATTATTCATAAAAAACCAATGAAATTTTAAATTATTTTTCTGATTTTACTCACAATTATAATTTGTTTCAATTTTTCTGTTTTTTAGTAAATTTTTTGCTATCCAGCTATTTTTCTAGTTTTGTCAGTTTTTTTTTTTTTTTTTTTTTTCATTTTTGCCGGTTCTTAGAAGTTTTTGCCACTGTCTCAAGCAAAATGCCCAACCCTATTCAAAATTGAAAAAAGAAGGCTATTTTGAGACAAAAAAATTTGAATTTTGAGCTTTTTGGATTTTTTTTAAATTTCAAAACCCCGCCCATGTGAATTCTGTGCATCGAGGAATCTCTGTGACCAAGTTTGATAAAAATCCGAAGAAAACTGAATTTGTATATGGAACAAACATACATACAGTAAACAAACAAACACACACACATCCATTTTTATATATATAGACTGAAACTATCATCGTAAAAATGACTACAGCATTTTAAATGACTACAGCATTAAAAGTTTGCCTCCCCGGCTCGATTCGATGTATCGCACTCATTTTGAGATGTTATTGACCTTACAGAAAGCAGGAGTAAAAAAATGGCCGACGTATAACTTAACAACCACCAACACGTTTCTAGTGGAAAGGGGGTTGGTAGGGACAAAAAAAATCCCTGCAAAACCCTTCTTGAAATCCGGAAATCGTCACCCTCTTTTGATTGACGTTATCTCTCTCCGTAGGGCGTGACCCACCCATCAAAGTAGCTCGCGTTATCAGTTTTAGGCGAGATACAGTGCACACCGGTGCAACACATGAAACGGCATCTTTCCCAATACGGCGTCTTCCCCAAATTACCTTATATTGAAAATGTTTAGACATTTTTTTTTTTTTTTCGGAAGTTTTGCGCTCTGAAAGTTATTTTTGGTTAAACGTTTTGAAATTTAAAACATATTTACCTGTTGCCTATATTCAATGAAAAAGGCAAAAACTGTATTCACTTTTGCTGCAAGGGAAATATATTACGCATAAAGAGAGAATAGCTTATATTTACCACTAATCCGCCTTTAACATCGCGTGTTTACATGCTTGAATTTTAAAATTAAGATGAAGATTACAGAATTATCGCACTTAAAAAGAAATAAACCCTGACAAACGGGCTCTCCAACCAGGTTTCGGCGAAACATTTTCAAGAGCCAGAAAGAAAAAGCTTGGTTGCGCTATTTCTTCCGAAAGTAAAAGCTAAAAAACCATTATTAACTTTAAATTGGCATTAACAAATTGATGTTTATAACTTTTAGTAACATATCCCAATCCCATATTCTTTTTATATTGACTGTTTGTATGCACAATTAAGCTGTTTTAAAATAAATGATTCAGTGTTGTAAGAAAATATTGTACTGATATTTTCCGAATTTTATTATCAGCATAGTGAATAGATTAGCCTCAAAGTGCTTTTTAAACAGATCGTTTTTGTGTTGATTACCAACCAATCAATGCACGTATAAAGAAATAAAATTTTAAAAATATTTCATGAAGAAATGCAGCACACATACATTAGGGCTTCGTAGAATCTGCAGAAAATTAAGAGCGTTCCATCAAACCTAAGAGTGAAAAGTAAAACTTTTAAAACTCAGTAATCGAAATTTGCTGCTATATTGTTCGTTAAAATTGCATTAGTGCGTAGATTCGATCACAGATGGCAGCACAAACATTTTACAAATTACTGCAACAGGGGAAAAGAAAACTAATATTGACAATGGGGAAAGCTCTCCCCTTGAAAACATATTTTCTTTTCCTTCACAATTTCGTGTATGAATAAGATATTTTTTATTTTTAGCGAACTTTTGCTTTTTTCAGTATGAAATATGCCAAATATCTCGAAAAAAGTCAAAACATAATTTATTCAAGATCTGAAAAAATGTATTAATTTAGGACCTAAAAAAAGATCTAAAAATTAAAAAAATGCAGGTGGACAGCTCCGTCATTTCGAAATTTACCAGGGGTGGGGGACAAGGGATACATACTCAGTGTTGATTATTCCAGAAAACAATAAAA
>JAXGGA010022692.1:0-14586 GCA_038373865.1 Uloborus plumipes
AAAAAAAGGTAAGTTTTTGCATCATAGGGAAACTTTTTCACTTATCAATATTTTATTCAGATGTCTTTCAAAATAAAAAATTTTTTTAATTATTATTTGTGAATGTTTAACTTACAAATTTTGATGAATGGCAGGAATTTTTGAGTTCAGGATGAATTCTTACCTGTGTTGTAGGACTTTTGTTCCTTTTTTTTCTAAACACGAAGTATGAAGCTTCTAGTGTCAATACCAGCTCAATTCACTTTTTTAGTTTACATGAGAAGCATAACATAGAGCAAATAGCACTGTTGACTAACTAGAACTAGGCGCATTCTAATAGAGCTACCAGTTATCCAATCACGTATTAAAACGTCTTGTAGCATAAACTACTGTCACCAAGTCAAAAACTTTGGGTGTAAGATTTCATTTTTTTTTCTATTTTGAATTAGCAGTTTTGTGTAATTATCTACAGATGAATGTAATTTGGATTGATTTGATTTCAAAGTAAATCAACCATATTTTATTTTTTAAATTTTCGCTTCAAATCCCAATTAAATTCACATGGTTTCTCACTTTAAAGCCATGTACTAGCCTGTACAATAAAAAACGAATGATATAATTATGAAATTTATTATTATGTTGATGTTTTCCGTATATTTGTAAGCAGCAGTTTGGTAAAAGTATGGATTGAGCTGGTTTTGAAATAAAACTGGTTTTTAGCAGCAGTTAACAATCTTACTAAGAGAGGGAGTTGTTCCAAAAAGATTTGTTTACTGATAGTTCAGACAAAAAAAAGAAAGATTTTTTTTGAAAAAAACTTGAAAAAAAATTCATGGATTGGGCTGGTTTTTATACATACCGATTTAGGGATTGCTTAAAAATTAATATAGACTAAATATTTTTTGCTCCTTTCCTTTAAAAGCAATTTGTAGCTATTAATGGAGTTTCTTCTTATAGGACAAGTACAAAAAAATTGCTGAGGAAGCCAAAAAAGCCTATGACGAAGGCTCTACTTCAAAAATGTAAGTTGTTAATGCGCCATAGTGGTGCTTGATTATTTATAATGTTTTAAAACTCATTTGTACTTGTTTTCATAATTGTGTCTTTATTTTGCTGCAAGAAACTATTTTAAATACTACGTCCTAACTTGAAAAACCCTAAAAGTTCTGTACAGGTTTTGTTTTATAATTACCTGATATACAATGAAATCATTTTGCCTCTTATTATTACAAATTATTTTACATTTGATTTGACCAAATCACATAAAAAAAAAATTCTGAACTAATATGACATGAAAGTTAGTTTTTAAAATGTGAGCTTTGTTATGTGTCCTTTTAAGTGCCATGCTTTCTACTTTGTGACCTCTTAAGAATTCCTTTTTTGCTTACAAGTAATTAAGTTTAATATTTTTAAATCAACTTGAGCTGAATAATTTAGTTTATAATTTCATTGTGGGTTTTTGTCCCCAAAATTCTGGGCGTTTAATTCACCCAGGGAAATATCTAAAAGCGGAATTTTACGCCACGACCCCGCAAAGGGTTGAAAAGATTTGATTCTTATTAAAGTTGATTCTTGATTCCAGAAAACTTGAAAATAGTGGAAAGAAGAAGTTATTCAAAGGTGAACCAAGGCGACCCCCACAGTGAGTTTCTATTTTGCCTTGCTACTTCATAATTGAAGTGATTGCTGTGGACACAACATTTGGCATATTTTAATCCAAAATTAAATTTTTTCTTATTTAGGAGTGGATATGGCTTATTTTCTTCCGAAAAATTAAGTGAATTGACGCACGTTGATCCAAAAAATCGCATGACAGAAATTGCAAAACTGTGGAAGACTATGTCTAGTGAAGAAAAGGACAGATATGCCAAAAGAGTTCAAGACATGATGAAAAAATACAACAAGGATATGCAAAAGTTTTTAAAGGTAAGTTAGCTTATTTTGCTCCTTATTCAATGTACACTCATCATTTATTTTGCACTTTTTATCTTGTACTTAAAGATTGTTTTCAATCTATTAAATCTTTTCAGTTCAATTCTTTTTTCGTACGCTTTTATTTATTTACCTGTATTATGATTTCATCATTAAATCATAGAATTTTGAAATAAAATATATAATAATAAGATTTTAAAACATTAAATAGGATCATGAGCCTTGCAGAATGAAATTCAAAAAATAAATTTAAATATATAAAAACAATTATGTAGTAACATGCTTAGTAGAGCTAAGGATTCTGTATATAATACAAATATTTTATGTCATTCATTTTCTTTTTTTTTTTTTTTTTTTTTCAATTTCATTCTGCCTGAATGTCTTTTAAATTAAAAATTGATTTGTGATATTGTTAACTATGACAGGGACTTACTGTGGCAGAATTTCAAGAATATGAGAAGTATCGAAAAGCTGCAATGAAAAAGAAGAATAAAAAAGGAGCAGATGGGGCTCAGGTGCGTAGTTAAAAAAACAAATGTTTTACCAGTGATCAAAATTGCAGTATCCATATCTGTATTTTTAAGAAATTAGCAATTTTTATATCTGTTACTAGCTGCCAGGGCAGCTAGATTAGCTTCCTGCGGCATGTTGATGCATAACGTCCCCCTTCTCTAACTTTTACCTCATTCAGATGTTATATTATTTGATATAATTTAATGTTCATTCGATTTCAAGACATACCACGCACGTGGCCCAGCGTTGCACAGGCACTTCGTGTCCTGAAAGTAGTGAGGAAAATTTCAAGAAACTACTCCCCGCCAAGGCGGCTCGCTAACAGGCGCTTCACGCCTTTACTTTTTTCCTATATAAAAAAATCATTCGAATTATTGAGATACTTCGCACCTTCAAGATGGTGAGGAAAGTTTCAGTAAGTTCAGCTCGCTCAAAGGAAAAAAGCAGACATATATAGTCAGTTTTTAATATAAGTAGATGGCTTTTCAACAAATGAATGTTTCAAAATATTACAAGTAGCTAGCGATAAAAATACTATGTAAGTGGCCCGCTTATGAGTTTCGTTTTTGATTTAGTTAAGCCTTTATTCAAAATTCTCATTATCATTGTTATCGCTGTTTCATAGCAACCACGTTTCAACAATGGATTTCATATTTAATCATTTATTAGGCTTAATCGCTTTAAATTTGACTACTTATTAATTGATATCTTTGCTAATTAAAGTCGTATAATTATATAAATTGAAACTAATGAAGCCTGAAAAATTACGTATCTATCGGTACCTGGTTTGACTTTCAGGTCATTGGCGTTCAGGAGAAAGAAGCGTGACATAGATAGATAGATAGTTAGAAAGAAAGATAGATACTCAGTTTTTAATATAAGTAGACATTTCTTAAGCATTTTTCAATTTCAATATTTTATTTTCGAGTGAAAAACACTTTAAGAAACTGTCACTTCATCTTTCACAAGAGTTCTGTAATATTTAAAGTTATATCAAAGCTGTATTAGTTATAGTTACATTGATAACAGTAGATTCTTAGAAGTCTGTACTAATTAGGGCCGAGCCCTGTTTTGATTCCTTAAATTTCGTGTTTACCAGTTGGCACATTCAGTTCGTTGTTACTGTCTGACCACCAATGAGATGGAAAGTCTACAACTGATTTACAGGCGGAAATATATGAACCTATTAGTTTTAGGGGTGTCTGCTAGTGGCATGGTGGTAAGGTTGCCATTCCATGCAATGGGCCCATGTTCTGACCTGCGGTTGCCAGTCGAGGGATTTTAGAGATGCAGAAAATCCTCAGTGCCCATGTTGTGTGATTATGCAGCATTTCCAGGATCCCTTGGGTATTTGTTTGGGTTTGAATTCTCTTGGCAAAATTAAATTCCTAGTGCATTTTCGTAGCAGAGAGAGCCCAGATGCCTCCATCTGGTTTAAACTATGGGTCAAAAATTATACGTGCCATTGCATTTGTGCCTTGATGGTGGCACATGGAGGATTAGATGCATTATTGGGGGATCACACTAAGTCTGCAAAAAACTAAAGCTGCTAATACAGCTCCATTAGAAAGAAAACAAGTTTTTATGATAGCTAGCTTTTGCAGATGTGTGTTAGCCTCTAAAGCAATGTGACATTGAAATAATTAAAGCATGTGCTTTAAATATTTGCTTTTCCCCCTCATTCAGATAGACTCGTCTCTTGAACCTTTGCCTTGTAGCTACTGCAAGCAGACAGTCGCAAAATAGTCATTTGAAGGTATTTGGTTTCAGTCAGTAACAAAGCAATTTTACCCGATGAAGCTTTGGTTGTATAATATGTCATCTACATTATAGGTGCAAGTAGTGGTGTACCGAGTACTCGGTAAAAACTCAGTACTCGACCAAATTTTGAACAGGTACTGGGCCCATTCTGAGTAGTTATAAAATCAATAAATGGTAAAAGTTATCTATTGCCTAAGTCCTTTCTGCTTTGCAAATTCATGAATGAGCATTTGTGCTTTACTATCTTTAACATATCATATATTAGTAGTAGTAGTTAATTCACCTTTGGACAGGAACAGTTCAATGTGATCCCAAAAAGTGAATATTCATAGACTGATAATAAAACACCTTTAAATCATAGTCCAATTTATTTTGAATCATTTGAAAGCTTAGATTATGAGTTTTTTAAGCCATCATTTTGCATATTCAAGCCTTTGGTGCAGTGATAACAATACATAGTAGTAAAATTAAGTCATTTTTATAATCGTAAGAAAAAGGTCGTGAATTTTTTGGGTCAGGCAATACTTAAGAAAAAAATTTAAAGTGAAAAATGCTTGGGAAATATTTTGATAATCAAAGTCATTGTATTTTTAAACTGTGGTGCTACAAGTTTCATACCGAATACTAGGGACTCTGTCAAAGTGCTACTCGGTGTGCTGCTAGGTGCAATATCTCGTCACCTAGATAATTCAGTTCATTACTTTCATGAAAGATTACTAAAATCAGTTCTGCATCAAAAAATACAGGAGTCGTATTGCACAGTGTTTAAATGTTTGTCAGAGTTAATGAAAAACATTATGGATTTTTTGTTTTCTTTTTTCTAATCTAATGCCATCAAATGCTCAAACTATCCAGAATTTCTGAGCTCTTAGGCTCAAATTTCTGAGGTTCCACTCTATTAGGAAAGAGATTGACAAACTTGCTTAACAAAAACAGGTACCTTCAGAAGAGAAAAAATAATAAAATTACTATTCCAAATTGCTGATAAAACTTAGTGGTAGTGAAGCTACAACGTCAATAACGAAGCATCAGGTGTTTCAGAGTAAAGATAGTAACTCAGGAACATTTTGAGTTGCTGGTTTTTTAAAAATGTTTGGCTTGGTAACCTTGTTACACATGCTTGCTTCTGGATTTAATCTGGTAAACACTTGAGCCTTGTTAATTAATTTATAAATATCAAAAAATTAACTATTAAAATACAATTGAAAAGCAAGAGCATCATATAAAATGCAATTAATGATAATTTTTCAAATTATCATTTTTATATTGTATTTTTCTAGTGTGAACAAATATGCAATGCATTTGAGATGTAATTTTAAAGTATAACGTAGATTATAAATTGATGCAAGCATTTAGATAATGCCAGCATTTATTTTCTGATTGAATAATAGAAATCCTAAAATTAGTTATTCTAGTGTGAATAAAAATTAAGAGTATTTCAAGGACTTTTTCTTTATTTCTTATGAAGGAATACTGAAAATATTTCAGGATATGGAAGCAGCATTCGTTAGTTGCGTACCTGGTAGAAAACTTCTGTTCATTGTTTGCATTTCTATTGGTTTAGAACTTTCTCATTGGTGTGCAGTTTATTCATAGTAACTCCTCTTGAGAAAGCAAAAAAAAATTCAATTTTAGTAACAGTAATTTTCTGAATATAGCTTCTTATGCTTCCAAAAAATTTGGGAAATAGTTTTTTTTACCAATGTCACACGTTTGCATTAATGTTTATTTAAAAAAAAAATAGATTACTGATTTTTATCTATGTTTTGACAACAGAAAGTCAAAAAAGAGAGCGATTCAGATAGCTCAGATGATGAATCATCGGATGATGATGACGACGATTCTGAAAAATCTGACGGTGATGATTCAGGGTCTGGATCTGGTTCTGGATCAGGATCAAGTTCAGGATCAGATGATTCAGGAAGTGACTCTGGTAGTGAGGATGATGACGACGACGATGATGATGATGACGATGATGATGACGATGACGATGATGATGAAGACGATGATGAGAAAAAAGTATGTATCTCATCTCGAATTGCATTCACTATCTCCTTTTATTTTTTGTAAAAATGTTTTCGGTGTCTGAGTTTAATGTTAAATATTGTATTGACTTTTAATGAAACTTTCAAAATTATTAAATCAAGCTGTAACTTCAAATACACATTGGAAGAGGAAATAATTAAAAGTACAGCAGTAAATTTAGTCAAAATGCATATATTAATACGGTACATGAAAAAAAAAAAAAAAACAGTGAAGAACAAGTCCAAATTGTATCATATTTTAGATGAACATCTATTTAGAAGTTACAATAAGTTTGTATCTCATGACAACAGAAAATAAATAAATTGCAGTTTTAGAAGTGTAACCTTAAACAAAGGTAAAGAATAAAGATTTTCCTATTTTAGAATAAGTCTTTCACACCATAATGACATAGTGTATAAATAAGTTTTTGATGGTTATAAACAAGGGCAGCATTTTATCATTTTGTTTGTTAACTCGTCGAGTTTATTAAATATGAAGTATCTCAGTATGGAAAAAAAAAAATACATATTGGTTAAAAGAAATGTATCTGAAACTGGTTTAAATGTTAAGAAAAATGGAGATATTAAAACAATTTAAATTCTTGCGACCAAACTTTAAAATTATTTTGTAATTAGTTATCACATAACAAAATGTCTTGATTTAAAAATTAGTTTTTAGTTTTTAGTCAAGTTTTAATCTGCAATGTTTGGAGTCAAGACTTTCAGTGTCTTCTGCTATTTCCTAAACAGCTTAGGTTGAAAATCCTTTCTTGTCCCGTTATACTTGTTTCAGAGCATTTTTCTTTTTCTTTTTTTTTTCTTTTTTTTTTTTTTTCAGATTACTCTTTTATTAGAGATCATCTTGAAAATATGTTTAAGGATGCGTTTTATAAATTTTTGTTGAAAATTGACAAGCTTTTTTAGCTCCTTTTTGCATGTGATCATGGATTTGTGTTACACACAAATTGAATTTACCCGTTTTTTTTTAACATTTTGTGAAAAATATTTGGGGGCGCAACCGTCCCCTCTTGCCCCCCTATTTGCTGCCCCTGGTTATAAACCATACGTTCTGATGTAATTGATACTGTCAGTCTTATTATCGATTGCATCTAAACTTATGCTTGTAACCATTGAAGAACTATCCACATATTACATGAGTCATGTAGAATTTTTTTTTTTTTTGCGGGAACAAGAAAGTCCTTATTCTGTACCCTTAATTAACCCATTAATGCCTGCAATTTTTTTTTCCAAAGATATTTTGTATACTGGTTACAAACAGTGTTTAATGGACAGGAAAAATAATAAAATAAATATTATGTCAAAAACATTTTTTATTAAGGAAAGTAAAATCTTCCCTTAAAAGTTACGATAGGCCCCCGGAGGGTACATACATTTTTTACTAAAATTTTTTTTCTGGCTATGATATAATATTTAAAAAGACATTTTACAAGAAGAAATAAAATCAGCAATTAACATAAACTGGGACTCTGGGAATAACTTTGAAAATACTTTTTTTTTTCTTGAAAATAACTTTTTTTTTTTTTTTGATATTGTGATCGATGTCATTTTTGATAAAGATCATATTAAAATTGCTACAGAACACACTTTACAATGGTTATGTGCTGCAATCTGTTAATTAGGAATTGAAACAATACCAAGGTACTAATTGAACACTATTATTTGGTTGAAATATTCATTTTGGGGAAATTCAGACCCTTTTTTGGACCGTCCCTAAAAAGGGACGTTAGGCATTAATGGGTTAAAGCTATCCGTAATTCTAAAATTATATTTATCTATTTATTTTTCAGATTCATATTGTTACAGATAAAATATATGTTTAACCCTTTATGCCCTGAATTAATTTGTAAATGAATTTTTATGTATCTTTTTTTCTTTTTCTTAGTTAACCCATTTATGCCTAAGTATTTTTTATTTAAACATTTTTTTTTTTTTTTTTTTTTTCAATTTTTATCTGCTTAAAACTCTTACTTGGAATAGTTTACATACATTTTAGGCTAAAAATAGTTCGCCGTTGCCATATTTATTACATGGTTCATTTTCGTCCTACTTTTCCTACTTTTTTCTACTAAAGTAGGAATTGTCCTACTTTTTAGCTAAAGTTCCTACTTTCCTACTTTTCAGCAAAAAATTCCTACTTTTCCTATTTTTTAGCTTGATTTTCCTTTAGAATTTAGCTTGAATTTCCTTCAAAAGTCGAAATTGATGTGATTTTAAGAAGTTTGCAGCACATGAAAATTGGAAAATTTTATACAGGTATGATGTTTTTATGTTATTGTAATTTTTATTAACTGATAAAAATCTAAATGAATTTTTCATAATTAAAGCATTTCTAATTCAGGTTGTACCACTATAATTTAGAATGTACTTAAACTTCATTCATATGAAGTCATTAATACAGTTATCATGAGAGAAAAAGTGTTTGTTCTTTTCCTGGGGCTTTTAACAGTAGGTTTATGGGGGTGTTGGGGATCTCTCTGCTGCAAATATTAGATTTATTTTTGAGTGTGAATGTATGCTACTAGATGGCAGCACCACTTTTCCTTCATCTAGATTTGCTCAGTTTCATTTCGTTTTTCTTTGGACCATCGTGAGGTTTAGTTCTTCTAATTGTGAAATGTTCCATTAAATTCAAAAGTGAGTGGGTTTTTTTTTTTTTTTTTTTTGTAAATCTTATGCCAATGTTTTCTTAGTACAATTGTTGGTGAAAATTTATTGGAAACAATCAATATTGAATAGAAATATAAATCCAAAATTAAGTAGTCTAATTTTGATTATAAGTCTTTAGAAGGTTCTTTATTCAACCAACGAACTGAAGGATAAATTACTGATTTTGTTTTAATTTTTAAGTATGTTTAACTATCCTAACATTCAAATAGACAATTTTTTTTCGTTCTAACTATCTTTCTATACTCATTATTTGACTCCAAAGTATTATGGTAAAGGCATGTTTTGGTTTTGTTTTGGAGAACATGTGAACTAATTTTATTCAACCAACGAACTGAAGGATAAATTACTGTTTTTATTTTAATTTTTAAGTATCTTTAAATATCCTAACATTCAAATAGACAATTTATAGTTCTAACTATCATTCTATACTCATTATTTGACTCCAAAGTATTATGGTAAAGGAATATTTTGGTTTTGACTATGCATTGGTTTTGTTTTGGAGAACATGTGAACTGATTTTTTATTATATCGAGTTTGTTAAGTTATACATGAGTTTGTTAAGTTATACATGCGTAGAATTTCTTCTGAATTTTACTGCTTGTACTGCAAAACAATTTTGTTCTTTAAAACGTTTAGTTGAAAAATCTATCAATACAAGATCAAACTTTCATTATTTTTTTTTTTTAATTTATTTATGCATGGTTTTTATTATTATTTTGCTGGTGCATATAATGTAATTATTATATTTAGTTTCAGTTCAAACTATAGCTGTAATGATTAAATCCCCCCCCCCTTTTTTTATTTTTATATTACATTCTTAAAATTCAAGAGTTCTGAAAAAAAAAAAACGATTGTGAACTTTTCAGTATGGCAGAATGTAGTTTAGTTTAATTGGAGAACTAAAACTTTTATGAAAACAAAAGAAGTTTTAAATTAGAACTGTTATGTTATCTGATCTAAAATATTTTGTTGCGTACAAAGTATTTTGACTAATATCTAATAGTTACTATATCTAAAAACATAGTTGATGGAACTTTTCCCTCAATTATGTTTTTAAGATTTAGTAACTCTTAAATCACAATAAAATGCTTCAAAATGGTTCTCATGGATGCTCATTTTCTTCAACAAGCAACTTCTGTATTCTCACTCAACAAAAATTTTAAAGCTGGTGCTGTGAAATAAAATAATTCTGTAATGTTGAATTTTATTTAAACCTGATTTTGCTTGTCCAAACAATGCTCAAAACTTCATCAGAATAGTGTCCTAATATCTTGAAACCGTCTTGCAACTGACGAAATGGTAGTTGTACCCTATTAAATATTTATACTTCAACTACTAGACTTGAAAACAAAACCCTAAACGTCAGAGGGCATCTGATTTCAGCCTTTCACACATAAAAATTGTGTTGCTGTTATATAATCTTTTCATTGCAGAGATTTTCCTTCCATAATCGTTTTTTGTCTATTAATTCACTATTTAGAATTTGATTCATCATTGGGCAATAACCTGCCATGGATGATTTTTTAAATTTTTCGTGCCATTATTCGTGTATTCAAATTTTTAGGAGGGCATTACTTGGCGACTTTTACGTAATTATGGCAACACAGAGCAACAACATGGCAGAAGCCTGAAGAACCGGTTTCTGGCGCTTCTCGCTTTATTGACGCTTTGGTCGAAGAGCAAAAGCGGCAATGCGTGACCTGTGACGTCACCGTGGCTTGAATTTCAAAAAATATTTTTAAAAAAAACTACTTGCCCCTGCTCAATTTGTTTCAAAGTTGATGTTCATGTATGTTGTTCTATCAGATAAAAGAGATGTTTTGCATTGTATTTTCACTTATTAAAATTTGTGTATTAGATACAAATGTTTACCGCCTTTGAGAAATATAACTTGAATTTATTGATTTATTTATTTTCAGGTTCATTTACAGACTAAAAAAGTACTGAAGCAAAATGCCAAAGCATACAGCTTTCAATTGTAACTGGCTTACGCAAAAAGACTGTAATGGGCACCTTCTGAAAGAATGGTGTGAAAAGAGTCCTAAGTCTAATTCCGAAGCTTATTGTAAGTTTTGCAACAAAACTGTCCGCTGTGACAATCGTGGACTTAGCCAGCTGTTAAATCATTCAAAGACGAAGATTCATGTTCTTTCGGTCAAAGATATTGTGGAGGGAAGTCAAATGACTTTTGAAACACATGGATCAGTATCAAACAAGTCAACATCTTCAAATCATAAATCTCAGTTATCCTGTTCTTCCTTCAAAGAAAACACTACAAAAGCAGAGCTTTTATGGTCTTTAAAAGCTGCTAAGAGTAACTTCTCTTACAATTCTTCAGAAGACATAAACAAATTGTTTCAAGAAATGTTTCCTGACAGTAAGATAGCATCTAATTTTTCTCTTGGGCCATCTAAATTATCCCACCTAATTTCTGAAGCTACAGGTCCATATTTCCATGAGATCTTATTAAAAGACATCAAAAATCACCATTTACCATTGCTTATGATGAATTATCAAACAAACGAATAAAAAAGCAACTGGATCTTAAGATACGATACTGGTCGACTGAAAGAAATGCTGTATGTGTGCATCATTTATACTCTCATCTTTTAGGAAGAGCTAAGGGTCCAGATATATCTGAAAACATATTGAACGCAATAGATAGTTGTAATCTCCCCTTGAAGAATCTAATTACTCTCAGCAGTGATGGACCGAATGTGAATCTAACGGCTTTTCGTCTAGTGAGTGAGGAAAAGAAAAATCAAAATCTCCCTGCTCTTTTGAATGTGGGTACATGCAGTTTACATGTTGTTCATCGTGGATTTGGAAAAGCTCTTTCGGAATTTGGAGATGATATCGTCGAATTAGTTGTTGATTTGCATCATTTTTTAAAACTTTCACCTGTCAGAACTCAGGAATACCAGAAACTACAAGGTGAATTTGGTGAAGATCAGTTGAAATTTTTAAAACATGTTCAATGCAGGTGGCTGACATTGACTCCAGCCATTGAACGAGTAAAGAGTCAGTGGCCAGTTCTTAAAAAATATTTTTTTGAAGAACTTCCTAAAAGGGACAATAAAATAATAGAAAATAGCAGATATCAAAGAATCGTAAGCTGTTTAAAACGTCCTCTATCTTCCCTTTCCAAAATGGACTTTATTTTATCAGTAAGTAAAATATTTGACAAGTTTCTTACTCTTTTTCAATCTGAGGAGCCGCTAATTCATATTCTGTATGAACAGTGGTGTCTTCTTCTAAAGACTGTGCTTGGCCGTTTTGTAAAGATAGAAGTAATCAGAGAAAAATCTATTTATGAACTTAAGTTAATGGCGTTTCCTTGCATAAAAAGTGAACTAAATGATGATGAAATTGAAATCGGTGTACAAGCCAGAGAAAGAGTGAAAAAAATAAAATCGAGAGCAAGGAAAACACTTCTCCATGACATGAAAAGGTTTTACCATGTTCGTACAAGATATTTAATGAAGAAATTTCCTTTAGAAAACGTTATATTGAGAGAGAGCAAATGTTTAAGCCATAAAAACAGGGTTCAATCATGGACAGTCGAGTCGATAAAAAATCTAGCAAATGCTGTTACACTATCTCCCCCTTGCAAGATTGACTCAATTGTAGATGAATGGAAAATACTTCAATGTGAAGAAGTGAAAGTTGACCAGTTTTTCTCTGAAAACTAAGAATTGGAACAGAGAATTGATCATTATTGGGCGAAGATCTTTACTTTAAAAGATGATTTTGATAACCCTAAATATCCCGAATTAGAAAGACTTGTCAAAGCTGTTTTTGTTTTACCTCATGGGAATGCAGATGTTGAACGGGGATTCTCGCAAACATCAAAGTATCTTACTAATAACAGAGTCCGTCTGTCTGAAGCATCCATAAATGGTAATCAGTCTACTAAAGGTAGCCTTAAACAATATGACTATCATTGTCACATAGTACCAATTACCAAAGACTTCATAAGAATGGGATGTGGAGCTCATAAATTATATTTCTTACGACTAGAGAACGAAAAGAGAATTCAGGCTGAACAGAAGAGAAAAGAAGGTGCCAAGGAAAAGATGAAACAAGAAAAGGAAAAGGAAAACGCAAAAAAGATATTGTTTGAGAAGAAATCGCTAGAAGCGAAAGAAGCAATAAAGATGGAAAAATTGTTAGATAAGCAAGAAGCAGAGGTGAAGAAAGAAGTTAAAGCTTATAAATCTTTGGTTTCTGATGCTAATGAAAAAATTAAAAGTGCAATGAAAATGAAGGATTAAGGATTGCACAAACTATGCTAGAAGCTGCATGCAAGAAATTGGAAGAAAGTGACTCAAATTTGGAGAATATAAGGGATGAGCAGAAGGAAATTCAAAAGAGAAAGACTACTATGTTGGACTATTGGTGTGCAAGTCAATCAAAGAAACTGAAAGCAAACTGATCATTTGACGATAAAATATTGATTTTTCTTAAACATACTTTTTATTGAAATTCAAAATAACGTTTCACTGTACAACACCTTGCAGATTTGTGGATACACATGTTTTTGCTTCATAAAGGTTGCATTTTTCAATGCAATGAGCTTATAGATGAAAAGACGTCGATAAAAGCTCACTTTTTTGCATTGAAAAAGGCTGAAACACATGTATGCAGTACTCTGAAAATTTTAATGTTATGTATAAGATGTTGTCATGTTATATTTTACTTTTCTGCATGAAAGTTATTATGTCTTATAATTTTTATTCTTCATTAGCATTTTAAAATTATTTCGTTCAATCTGTATATTAGTACTTCAAAAAGCGAATTCCGAATTTAAAATTAATAAACTTGTCAGTGGAAAGAACTACTTTAATTATTTTACACAACTAAGGCTATAGCTTTAAAAAAATAGAAAGCTTTATGTACCAACAGCTGGAAATCTTACTTGCAGCTTCTAGAATCGACAGTCCGATATTGTTTCTAATTATTTTGCATGTATGACATGTGCTGGCAAGCTAAAAGTATGTAAAGATCAATTCTATTTTGATGATGTTTTTTGAATAATTTTTTTTTGATTTTGAAGTGTTCATATTTTTTCATTAAAATACTTGTCCTACTTTTTCCTACTTTTTGTAAAAGTGTCCTACTTTTTTGTGAAAATGTCCTACTTTTCCTACTTTTTGACCGTTTAAAAGCGCAATGACCCTTGTTATTAAGTTATTTAACGTCCTGTTTATGGGATATTTTGCAGACATGTGAGCAAAATACGACCTTACTTGACTTTACTTGTGCGAAGTAACATTACAGAAGGCATCTGTGATCAATTTTAAGCAAATCATTTTAAAATAGTGTAATTTTATGAAAAATAAGTTCGCAAAAAAAAAACACACACACACTTTCTGTGGCTACCCATGCTGGATCGTTGCTTGACTGATTTGTCTGAAAATAGCTGTCAATAAATAAATGCTGATGTCCAAATAGTGGCTCTAACTGATTTTCTCAAGAAGAAGGACTATTTAACTTGTGAAAAACAGCTTTGGTAAAATGATATACCCGTTACAGGTTTTTGTATGCAGTGACTAACAAGCGTCCTGTTTTTTTGGCTACTGGGCATAAATGGGTTAAAAATACATCAAGTAACATATGTACAGAGTAAAAATTTCGACAATCACTGGGGCTTATGCCTTCTAGTCACTGAGAAAACTTTCTGATCACT
>JAXGGA010022693.1:0-14586 GCA_038373865.1 Uloborus plumipes
CTTCTCGTTTTTGGTCTCATCGGAAAGTTTGCGAAGAATACCTTTTAAGGGGATTTTCTTCGTGAGGTTTTGAAAACTCCCAAGTGCTAACTTCACCCAGAAAAAGATATGAGCATTTTTTAATTTGGAATTTTCTATTTTAAATTGGATTTATTAATATCGTCTGCGCGAACGTGAAAGAAATTAAATAGCGGGAAATAAATTAGTGATAAGAAAAAGGTGTTGCCATTTTTTTTCTTGAACATCATAGGCAAATAAAATTCTTGCTTTTATTTTAGGGGAGAGGGGGCACATATAAACAGGGGCACATGTGAACAAACGATATTTTACCCAGTTAACATGAAGAGAAAAATCTGAAAAAAAAAGCTATGTAGACGGTAACATAAGTACTATATCCTGCCTGAAATTTCAAAGATCTGAACCATTTTGTTCTTTAGTTATCATAGGATCTTATGTTTTGGATGGTGTTAATATACTTTTATGCTCCAGTTCTCGGAGTAAAAACACATCCAAGACTATTTTTTCTTTTGTGATTTGAACTTTATTCGTTAGGCAGGGATTCAAGTGAAACACCATTGCAATCGCTTCGAATTACAATCGCTACTGGAAGTGAATTACATTAGGTATCATCAACTTAAGTTGGCACTGACGTCACTACGGGTGGAGCCAATACGAGCTCACAAGCAGTCAGTGATCTCCTATTATTCGCCAAGTAGGCTGTGACGTTTTATCTAGCTCGTTTTTCATAGGCAAACGTCACGCTGACGTCACGATGTTTTTATCAAGAAACGTTCTAATGTAATTCATTTCCAGTAGCGATTGTAATTTGCGATAGCCTGTTTCACTTGAATCCCTGCCTAAAAGTGGCATTAATAAGGGAAGTTTTCATGCACTATTTTTTTTTAATCATTATTGAGAAAAAATACAGTTTTTTATCAAATTAGGCCTAAGTTGAGATAAGAGGCGCATATGAACACATTGTGTAGGGGCAGATGTGAACAGTTCCTCTGTGGCCCATAATGGTATTTAATTATTTCAATTTTAAAAAATGTTGATTTTTTTATATATTGAATAGTCTAATTAAAAAATATTGTATAATTAAAAGTTTCCATACGCAATATTTAATTAAAATCTGAAAGAGTTGCAAAGAAAAGAAAGTTAAACTTGCTAAACCGTTGAGAAAGGAACAGTTAAGAGTTGTAGTAAGTAACGTTGAGTCCGACATAAGTTTTGAAGACTACAACTATCAAGAAATCTGTGCTGAAGTCAACCTTGCACCAGAAAATTTAGGTGTGGATGACTTTGTCCTCGTGGAATTCACTACCAAAAAGACAAAAATTCACTATGAATAAAACTTTTATGTTTCCAGAAACGGATGATACATGGATGGTAAACACTCTCATGATATTTTGCTAAAATCACCACCACCTACAATTTCATGTGGCACATGTCGAGCTGTATCTTCTGTTTCTTTTTCTGTAAAACTTGAAGGCTACAATGTTCGTTGAATTGAGTCAATTAATCATGTTGAATAAATACCTTGATTTTTTTATTGTAAGTGCTTGTTAACCCTTTAAGCGGTCAATTATTTACCAGAAATGCTTCCAAAAAAGGCATATTTTTTTGTTGCATATAGTTAAGTACCATACTTAACAGAATAAAAATATAAAGAATTTTTAAATTTTTTTTTTCGTTTTCAATGCTTTTACAACATTTTTTATTTTACAATTTTGGTCACAAAATCCCGAAATATTTGCTTTTTTCAAGTACATTCTACATGCAGTAATAAATGGTTTACAAATTATACAAAAATTTCCCTCACACTTACTGTGAATTTTGAGGTTTACAATTTTCCGAACAATTCGGGCAAACCAGAAAAGGAAATCAGAAAATATCGATGCCCGTACGCCGTACGGGCACACCAGATGAGGCCAATTTCAGGTAGCACGTACGCTGTACGGGCAAACCGCTTAAAGGGTTAATATGTAATAAGCAGTATACTTAAAAATATGCGTAGGCGCATTTTATTTTTCCATTTATGTATCCGTGTTTACTTGTGCCCCAGATGTGTTTACAACTGCCCCACTACTGAGGCAGATGTAAACAAAATTGAACATATTTTAGACTCTCTTTTTTTGGCTGGAATTCACCGTTGAAGAAGAGAGGTAACTGCAGGAAAACATTAGCAAATGTTTGATTCATGTATAGCACTTGTTACTTTTATATCTCAAATTAATAATGAAAAATATACAAAAATGTCGTTTTTGTTCACATGTGCCCCCCTTTCCCCTATTTCTTTTTACAGACATTATTTCATAAAGCTCTTCAAATAAATAAGGGGAAAAATAAATAACCTCTGAAATGATTCAGAGAATTTGAAATATTTAACGTAGTATTTAATTTAGATTTACCAAAATTAGCAGTAACAAATTAAATGTGTTTCACAAGATAAAATAAGTACACGAACCTTCCTAATACGCCAAAAAAATATTTTGTTTCTCTGCTTTATCCTATAATTTTATATGGAGTTATTTTATGTGTTAACAAGATGGTCAAGATTTGTAGTATACAGTTTTAGTTGACATTAATTAGTGACTGAATATCCTTAAAAATGGCAATGTATTGAACAACCGGATTTCAGTTTAAATGCCCATTAAACATGATAAACACAAATAAAAGTGCATAAAATTTTCAATATGAGCAAATAAAATATATCTTTTGGCATAGTATTCTGCCAAGGCCAAATAGCAAACTAGGTACACGGCAAAAGCCAAATATTCGGCGGATGGACCAAATAGGCCGAATTCGGCTTTGGCCGAATATACATTGCATGACTAGTATTAAAGAAATAACCTCAAAAAAAGCAGCTCTTAAGAAATTCTATTCATGCTGAACAATTGTGTTGTAAACATTTTCTTTTCCCGTTTTAATGCAACAGTACAATTGGTTTAAAATCTTACAACAATACTCATGCATCAACACCTACGATATTTGCGTTTCTAATATGACGCTCACAATTCAACCGCGACACCGCATCTTAGTTTTCAATTGCTATTCATTGAAATAATGTGTAATTTTTAAAAAAGGCTTTTTTGACACAAAAATAGGGTAAGCGGGTCTACTTTTCGCCAATGGCTAGCACGACAAGCTTTAAAATAAGGGTTAAGTCGTCGAATTTGATAGAGAAATAAGGATGAATTGACTTAGTAACAGAAAATAGACTAGAGAAATAATATACATCTTGTGGCTTGGCTCTAAAAGGGCCAATGTCAATTTTTTCACATTCTGTGTTATTTACATCAAAAGTTTCTAATTTAGTAAAACTCTAATTCTACAAAGGCCAATGTCTATATAATATATAATAATATATATATTATATAAATTATTATATATATTATATATTTATATAATATATAATATAGTATATAATATATAATATAGTATATAAAAAATTCATATGATAAAAAAATTGTTTCTTTACACGAACAATAAACAAATACCTAAAAATAATAATGGGAATCTTAATATAAGAAATTTATAGGGCATTCTAAAAAATCTCAAATATCTTTCATCGCCTTTTTCTTGAAACTAACATTTTTGACTTAGGCCCTTTTAGAACCAAGCCACAGATATACTAACTGCTAGGGAACACAAATTTTATTCAGTGTAACTCGATTTCACTGTACAGATCGAGGGGGGGGGGGGTATATGGTAGTCTGTCACGGTACAGTGAGGGAGGGGGGGAAGGAAAGAGTTAAGAGAAACAGATTGTTTCCTCAAAACACTCAATACATCTAAGGAAGCATTCGTATCAGACAACAAACTGAAGATAAGGGTATTATCTGAAAAAGGGAAGAAAAAACCGCGATTGTGAGGCAAACAGAATGAATACTATTTTTGCGGCTATTGAGCGATGAAAATGTAAATGATAGTTGCGGGGGGCGGGGTCGTAATAGAGATAACCCGAACCACTTTATAAGTTAGTTTCTAGCAAGGCCGATTGTTTTTTTTTTCTTCGATTTGTCAAAAAACGATGCGTGAATGGGTTGCACCAAGCGATTAAATAACTCATTCAAAATTTTGATGAAATTCCGCCTATTTTCAGTTTTGCAGCTTCTGGTTATCTCATTAAGGTGCAAGGTCAAGGCCGGTCGTGAAAAGATGGAGTCAACGAAATCAGAATACGAGTCCATTTTTTGATATAGGCGGAGAAGAAAAAACGGACGAGTGCTGTATTTGAATTTAGCGACATTTTGGGCGATATGTTAAGTTTTATAAAAAAGAAAATAATTCTTTGACTATATGAGGCCACAAAAGAAGGAAACAGTAGAGCAAAGCGTTCTACATTTATCGCCTGCTGCACATTTATTTTACTGCATTAAAATTTATTCGCAACTTCAACAAACTATAGAGGCATAACCCAATATCCCAATAGGCAGACTAGGCAGCTGCCTAGGGCGGAAAATTTTCACGGGCGGCAGATTTGCTTTAACTATGTTTTTTTTAGTTGCTATTCTTCAAAGAAAAATGTTTTCTTTCATTTTCGATATCGACCTGCTTTTCTTGTTATTTAAAAATGTTTGCTTAGGCACGTTATGAAAATGAAATATTTTTCACGCGTGTCAATCTATTTATACCCCGTGTAACGAGAGGAGGCGGCTCAAAGTTCAATTAATATCCCACTCTCCGCGCTTGCCCCCTGATGGTTGTCATAGTTACGGCGCGATGGACTTTTCCCTGCTCAACTTTTGCAACAATGGTTAAATGGGAACAGTTAAAATTGCTTTGTGCGTGAACTATTATTCTATTGAAAGGGCATGGGACATTTCCGCCGCAGCGTAGGACATTTCCGCCGCAAAGTTTATCCCTACCTTGCCTCCCTTGAGACATCTCTGCCGCGTTGTGTAATGTTGGCGAAGGAAAAATTGGCGAAGTTTGAATAGATAAACGCTCCATCCTGTCTTTTTCTGATTTCTTTGTTTTTTTTTTTTTTTTTTTTTTTTTTTTATGTTCTAAAAGAACGTGAATTTCGTGTTTCTAAAGTCAAGAATTTCTCGTGCTCATAGTGCTCCGCATTTTTCACCTTGACGTTGGATTTTTTTTATTTTAGAATAAGGAGAGTGTTAAGCGTTTGTAGCTTTTAGCATATATAATACAAATGAATACACAGCATGACATCACTTCCCTGTAATGATGTATAGAAGAAAGGTAAGGATAAAGGGAAAGGCAGGGTAAGGTAGGGATAAACTTTGCGGCGGAAATGTCCTTTTCCGTATTGAAATATCAACGTTAATAAAGCACAACTTTCCTTAGAAATTTGTGCTTTATGTGTAGCTAAATTTGTTAGAAAACGTTGAGAAATAACTGAAACATGAGGATATAAATAAAAGCGTAAGCCTCATTCGATAAACATAATGAAATGCCTCAACGGCAGTGCATAAAAAGAGTGGAGCTGTTTTCTTTCATACGATTTCTATAGAGACAACGCAAAATTTCTAAACTTCTAAACAATTTACGTTTGGAGTAGGGATGCACCGATTAATCGGCAGTACCGATTAATCGGCCATAATCGGCAGCTTTGCCGATTATTATTAATCGGTAAAATCAGGCCGATTAATTGTTGGATTTTATTTATTTTTTGATATTACTTTTAAGGTGCACCTTTACTAAGAAATTATGATAAATAGTTTTATTAATAGTAATAATTATCCTCACGCAGTCGAAGTTTTAAATAAATTTAATTCTCCCATTTTGAATAAATATACACATACACGATTTTGCAACGCTTTTCATGTGTCGATGCTTTTCTCTTTAGCATAGTGCTTTTAGATAACCTCTAACTTTCAAAGAGTAAAAGTCTTGAATTAAATTGCTACTAATAATTGAAAAGTTCAATTAAAAGTACCCCCTTACAGACTCCCCTCCCCCCCCCCCAGCCACCCTTTTTTAAATTTTATCTCTAGTTAACATAATTAACAATACTATGTTAATGTAACATTATTGACAAGATTTGAAAATTGGTTCTACGACATTCGATAAAATTTTGGTATCATTGTGGGAAAAGTAGGAAAATGAAAAAAAAAAAAATCTCAGAAATAAATTACGTACTATTTCTAAACCAAGATTTGTAAAAGTAAGAAAAAAAAGTGACGGTGAAATTGGTCGTATTAAAAACAATCATCCTTATCATTAATCGGCTCAGCCGATTAATCGGCCGATTAGCAGCAGCCGATTCATCGGTAATCGGTAATCGGCCAATTTGCTTATCGGTGGTGCATCCCTAGTTTGGAGAGAAGTCGCTACAAAGTTGGAGCTTGTCTAAGATTTTTGGTTTCACACTAAAGTTTATTCGGTTGTGGTTTTTTGAGTGATTGACGAGTATTTTATCTTTTACACAATATTATTATATTTAAAATCTGTTTTCTGTTAATATTGAGCCTTGGAGGCAAATAAATACGAGTAACGAGTGAAAAAATCTGAATAAGGAAACATGCCATTATAAAAACCGAAGAATAAAAAAGTTTTTAAAACGTGATACATATTTTTAGAATGGGCAGTTTAAAAAAAATGTAAACTTTGGCCATTTTAGAATGTAATTCCACAATAATTTACAAATAAAATGCCGTCAAAAAGTAAGGAGGGGTAAGAGAATTACAGGAGTGGACGTATGGCACATAAAAAACTATTCAAATCATAAATTCATAAATGAAAAAAAAAAAAAAACTACAGGATAGAGATGAAATATTCTTAGCACTCGAAACAAGTCTCTGTTACTGCTTTTTTCCCCCCATTTTTATCATGTTTTGACTTTTTAGGTCTGACTCATGTTTATAACATTTTATTCTGCGTTGTCATTATAAAGAACCGATTTAAGACTTCAGACAATCAAATGGAACAAGTTTTATAAAACTGCATAAGGCTAAAACAAATTAATAATTTATTAACTGATATATATAATACATCAGTTAATAACAAGTAACGTGGAACCCAAAGACACCGTCCCAACTCACTTCCAATCATTGGCGGCAACATTTTACAAGGAGGCTATTATAAAGCTTATTCACAGATATAACAAATGATTCAATCGTCAAGGTGATTATGTAGAGAATTGTAGAGCATTGGTACCTTACTTTTGATAATAAAATATTTTTTTTATTCGAATCCGTTTATTTTTTATAGCCTATCGGGGGTTGAAAAGAAAACAACCCTCGTATATTAATTTGTAAAGTTTTGTAATACTTGTTGATTTCTCCTCGCTTTTTATAAAACAGAATATCCACAAAACTTAAAAAATCTATTTCAAAGAAATAAAGAACAAAAAAAAATCATACATACGAACAAAGATTGCTATCATTTACTAATCTTAGAAGCAATTTATGCGTTGCGGCGTGCGTTTGTTTTACCTTTCATCGCCGCCATTAGACAGTGGCCGCAGCGGCCTGTAGTTTGTTGTACTTGCGAATTGTTGTTATTCTTTTCAATAATGCACGGTGTTGGTAAAGTTTGACCACGGAGAGATGGTGGTTGACCTTGAAGCGGAAACGGATCTCTTCATTTTTTATAGGAAGAAGTATCAAAAAGATTACGCTGTCAGCAAAAACAAAAATCAACCGCGTTTGTAAAAAAAAAAATTCTCGCTGATTATGCCAATTGCAAAGTGAAGGGGTCCATTTCCGAAGGTAGTCACCCTCCATCTCTCCGTGGTCAACCTTTACAATGTAAAATGCTAAAAATGAACTCTTTTGTTAGAAATCTGCCAGTGAAAAGGCTCAATAATAATTTTTCATTCCATTTGACATTTCGCCGCTATTTTTAACGATAGAATTATTTTTCAAGTTAAAATTTATAAAAAATGTACTTCGACAACTAGAAATTTCTAGCTTGGATCAAATTTTAAAATGTGAAATTTAAACTAGTAGTTCTAGGAAAAATTTAATTTTTAATAAGTATGACGATACTGAAAATTACGTGCTGTAAAAAAAGAATTTTTTTTTAAAGTAATGGCATTCATTTGTTACAAAAATTCGAATGTAAGTAATATGGCAATCCACAATTGAATTTGCTCGGAATATATCCATATTCTCTGTGAAGCAAAGGGAAAACATTCTACCCCTGCCATTCGCCTGGTAAATCGCCATAATTTAGCGTATTCGAGCTCTGGAGTTGCAAATTTCAAAATAAATTGCAGTAAATGTCTTGATTCAGAGATTTTAATTTTTTATTTATCGTTTGCTGGTTAAGGTTTGTTGACGTTTATTATTTTTGTTACTAGCTGCCAGGGCAGCTAGATTAGCTTCCTGCGGCATGTTGATGCATAATGTCCCCCCCCCCCCCCCCCACCACCCAACTTTTACCTCATTCTGATGTGATACTATTTGATATAATTCAATTTTCATAAGATTTTAAGACATACTACGTACGCCCACTAATGCCCAAGCAGCTAGCTGCGTGGCCCGGCGTTGCACGGGCGCTTCGCTCTTTTAAAGTAGTAAATAATGTTTCAAAAAAATACTTGCCGCGAAGGCGGCTCGCTAACAGGCACTTCACGCTTTCACTTTTTTCCTGCATCAAAAAAATCATTCAAAATGGTGAGGAAAGTTACAGAAAGTTCTGTTCGCTCAAGGGAAAGAAGCAAACATAGATACTCAGTTTTTAATATAAGTAGATGGCTTTTTAACAAATGAATGTTTCAAAATATTACAAGTAGCTAGCGATAAAAATACTACGTAAGTGGCCCGCTTATGAGTTTCGTGTTTGATTTAGTTAAGCCTTCGTTCAAAATTCTCATTATCATTTTTATTACTGTTTCATAGCAACCACGTTTTGCAACAATGGATGTCATATTTAATCATTTATTAGGCTTAATCGCTTTAAATTTGACTACTTATTAATTGATATCTTCGCTAATTAAAATCGTATAATTATATAAATTGGAACTAATGAAGCCTGAAAAATTACCTATCTATCGGTACCTGGTTCGACTCTCAGTTCATTGGCGTTCAGGAGAAAGAAGCGTGACATAGAAAGAAAGATAGTTAGAAAGTTAGAAAGATACTCAGTTTTTAATATAAGTAGATTGTGAAGAATAACGTACGAAATTTCGAGGACTAATACAGCAAACTCCCGATTCCCCGCGATTGGATTATCCTGTGATTAGGATTATCCACGTGTCTTCCAAAATTTTGTTGTTTTTTTCTCTTTTACGGTGATGATTATTCAATGACTGCAGAAAGATGGAAGTGCGTTAATAGTCGTTTTTAGTTTTTCAAGATATTTTTTTCATTCAATGCCATCCCTTTTAGCAGTAATTTAGATGTATGTGTTGTCTCGTGGGGGAAAATAAAGATGTTACAAGACAGGGACGGATACAATGGAGGGGCGATGGGGACGATCGCCCCTCTCTTGAAGGATTCACTACTAGTAAACTTACAATATTGAAGCTCAAAAAAGGCATTTTTAGACGATCTTAGATGCTAGCATAATAAGGAGTTTAGGGCGCTCCCCAGCATACGTTCCGCAATGGACGTTCAAAACACATATGAGCTCAGCAGTTGCAAACTAAGATGTAAAGATTGTAGTAATAAAATAAATCCCCCCCCCCCCTCAAACATTTCCAGACACGCCTTTGGTACAAGGTGACTGTTCTCATAAAACCTTATTACTTAATAACTCAAAGCAATGAACAGCAATTTTTCCCCACAACCGTTACATTTTAGGTTTTTCAGTAGAGGAGAAGGGGGAGGGGGGCAACAAACATGCATAACTGCATTGGCGGGCTGGTGCACGAAAAAAGTGGGGGTCAAAAAATCTGGGGGTTAGGGGGCGGCCTCCCTACGGCTGATTTTATTTTATTTTATAACTTATTTATTTTTTTTTATTAAAATTGAACTGTATTATTGAGTTTTGACATTAATGATTAAATGACCTCCGAAAATGGGTCCCGGAGGAACACAATTTAAGAAACGCTGCGAGAAAATATCGCGTCATTTCCAGGGAACCTTTAAAAAGCAGGATAACACTGAAATCTCTTACCTTTGGTTATAGAGCGGAGGGAAGATTAGAGCATGTAGCCCAGAGCATCGAGCGAGGGAAAGAAAGCAGGTCCCCTATCGCACCTTGCACCTTGGACTGCCTATCGCCGTCCGATCACACAATGGCTCCGATCCGCTCCTATCTCGTCGCTTCGCTCCTCTTGCCGTGTTGTCGCTCAGAACACTCCGAGCTAGAATAGACAACGCTGCCCAGTGCAACACAACAGTTTTGCCATTCAGAGACTGCATGTATTCTTGCCATCATTATATCCTTATTAAAGTTAGTCTTAAGTTTCGTTTCAAGGGCTTCAAGTTCGAAAATTTTCGGAGAGAGCCGCCGAAAACTCTTCTGTCTAGCACATAGAAAGTCAACTGCAATAGGGAAGTTTTCGATTTTTCAATTTTATTTTTATATGATAGAGCAACATACATGAACATCAACGGCGAAAAAATTTTTGCGCTGCGACAAGTAGTTTTTTTTTTAATAATTTTTTAAGTTCAAGCGGCGGTGACGTCACTGGGCACTCGTTGGCGCTTTTGAACTTTCTACTAAGGCGAAGAAAGAGCGAGAAGCTTTAGATGCGAGGAGCTCGAGAAACCGGTTTCTCCGGCTTCCGCACTGTTGTTCGCTCTGCACTGCCGTAATTTTTTTTTCTCGCCAAGTGATGCGTTCTAAAAATTTGAATACGGATTTCGCCAAAAAATATCAAAACAATCACCCCTAGCAGGGTATTGGATTGCTCTTTGATAAATCCAGTTTTAAATAGTGAATTAGTAGACTTTAAGGTATTGATTACGGAAGGAGAAAATCCCGCAATGAAACGATAATATAGCAAAAATCCAATTTTTATGGATGAAAGGCTGAAAGTAACTGCCATCTGACGTCACGGGTTTCGGTTTCAAGGCGCGCTTTTTTTGCGCGTGGGTTTTTAAAAAAATCATTAAGAATCAACCGTTGTGTTTTAAAATTCGGCAATGGTGAATTTTTGTGTTTTGTAAGTCTCTTAACAATATCTAGTAGTTAAAAAAGGGATATTCAATAGATCACAACTACCCTATTGAAGGGCTTAGGAGATGAAGGGGTTAAGCGACAAAACAGAAATAGCGAGTAAAGTTCAGATTTTTATTGCTGCAGTTGTTGCAGCTTTCTTGTTTTCTGGTTTTGTCTTTAGTGTGCGTACTAAAATGGTCTAATGACATCTACTTTTTGTGGTACCAAGTTTTATTTGCTTACCTGTATACATTGCTTACCATTGTCCAGAGTGTTCATTTTTCAAAATGTAACTTAGCCCCTTCATCCTCCAAGCCCTTCAATTGTGTTTTGGGGCTTCAATTTTTAAAAAAAGCCGGTTCTCTACCTGTTTTTGGAACTACAACTTTAAAAATTTGCCGGAGGCAAACTTCTGAACCTCTTTCTTCCAGACATATTCGGAGATAATCCACAATTGCGTTTTTAAAATTTCTGTTTAAAAAAATTCCGGGGCTTCTCTCCTTAACACGTTCAATGCTGACCTCATAACAATGGTAACCACCATCGGGCTGAAAAAAATTTTGTTGTCTAGCTTACCAATTCCACTCCATTTTTAATGCAGATAAAGGGGAAAAAATTAAAAATTGTTTTTTAAATATTCAATTGTGAAAATTTAAAGTTCTCCCCCAGTTCATTCCAAGAGTTCATGTAACCCAATGTGTTAGGCTCCTCTCTCCAACATAATCGGAGATAACAGTTGCAAACATTTAAAGATTCAATTTCGAAATATCGACGGGGGAATGCCTCGAACCTCTTCTCCCTTTAATATAACCAAAGAATCATCTAAATTGCCGTTTTAAGACTGAAAATTTTAAAAAATATACTGGGAAGAAACCCCAGAATTCCCTATTTTCGAGTGAATCCGAATTTATTAATAATTGATACGATATTTGAATGATACGTGCAGTTACAATAAGATTCATTTACTAATGGATCAAAAAGTAAATTCCACTTTCTCTCGCTCCCTCTGCATTTCATGAAAATTTGAAAAAGTTAAAGGAGTGCCCAGAGCCTGATTACCGCCGGGGGCACGAGGGGCACAGGACCCTCCTCTTAGATTTCAGGGGGCCCAAAAGCCCCCTACTTTATCCAATGCCTACTAAATACGAAATGCCTACTGTATATTTTACTATTAATGTTAAAAGCCTACTGTGTATGTCGACGTGTATTTTTCTCTTAAAAATTGGATAGCATTATTTATTTCTTTTTTAAGTTCGATCTTTGCAAAAAAACTTTTATTTCATGGTATTTCTGGTATTTTTTTTACTCGTAACACGTAACTGACATGGGGGGAGGGGGGCACTGAAATAGAAATGTGCCCCATGTCCAATGTCAGAATGATCGGGCTCTAGGACTGCCCACAAAAAACTGCGACTAGCAATAGAACTACTTTACAGAAGGTATCCGAGCAACTTCAGCAGTAATCGCACAGTCCCACCCAAATATTTAAGTTAAAATTTCTAAATACTCATTTCAAAACTAACAACCTTTTGTATTTATTTTTTTCTTATCTTTATTATTTACTAGCCGCATGTGGCTAGGAGCGCAGGTCACTTTTTATGCCATTCATCTTTATCCGCCAAGATTGCCGCCTTCGGTTTCTGCTCAAATAAATCTGGCAGTGACATTTGTCAATCTATGTATGTCTTTCTCTAAAAAAAAATTCTATACCTAGCTCTTACTCCATTAAGGTCCTTTTTTGTGGGCTCTATCATAGATAAATAAGCGTACAATAAATAAGGGTACAAATATAAGATATCTAGCCCTATATTTGTAGTACTTATTTACTCTATTTAGTTTAATCTATGCCCACACCAATCACATTCCCTAACAAGAAGAAAAATCAGACAAAAAAATGCTCATTTGTCTTCTTTTAAAAAAATAACACAAAAAAAAATGCCATCTTTGTTTTCCCCGAAAATGCAAGAAAATAGTGTCTGCAAAAGAAAAAAATCACTGCTTTTATTGAATTAAAATGCGCACTAATTTAATCTATATACATAAATGACTACTTTCCGTATGTATGTCCGGAGTAATCTTCGAAACTACTAGACCGATTTTAACCATTTTTTCACCGTAGATAGCTACATTATAATAGGAATCAGGCTAAGCTATAATTTATTTCTAAAAAACTTAGTTTTAAATAGTTACTATGAAAAACAGTTAATATCATGTAGTTTCCCCATTAAATGATTAAATTTTCAGTCCATTGTTTCAAAAATTTGTTGCCTTGCAACAACAATATTAATAGTAATCATAATGGAAATTTTGGACCAAGGTTTCTCTGGAGTAAGTACAAAATTTATTGCTTTCTTAGGATTTTTACATTAATCTATGCCAGTGGTTCTCAACCTTTTTACAGCCACCGACCCCCTGTAGGGTTGAAAATTTTTTCAGCTCCCCTTTGCGGACGGACGTAAAAGTGGAAAAGGGGGAGGGGTCGTTTTCTTGACCGGTTTAATCCTATAATTTTGCCCAAACAGATAGTTGAAAAATGACTATAAAGTTAAAAACATATGCTTTTTTTAAACTTTTTCTTTAAGATAATTTTTAGAAAAGGGGGGGGGGCATTCCCCCCCCCCTAAAAAGCTGTATCAGTAAAAACCAGGTGCATAGAATGAGTCCATTAAATGAGTGAATCATTTTTTAGGTTAAAAAGAGCAACACGTTTTGAAATAAACATGCATCGTTTTTTCAACATTTTGTTTGAAAACCAATATATTTTGAAAAATACATTACGTTCAAATAGTTCCTGAACAGTCCGATCCCAAACAGTCTTGCTCTTATTTACTTGCAACTATGCAATACGCATCCCCTATTTATTATGTACGGATATAGGATTTTACTACGGAAAGGCCGTTCCTCCTCTTTTTACCCAGAAGGGACAAGGACTTGAAACTATAGCCCGTACTTGTCACCTTTAACCCATTAATGCCTATAGCGTCCCTTTTTAGGGACGGTCCAAAAAGTGTGTCTGATTTTTCCAAAAATGAACATTTCAACCAAATAATTACTTTGGTATTGTTTCAATTCTGTGTTAGCAGATTGCAGCACATAACAGCTGTAAAGTGTGATCTGTAGCCATTTGATTATGATCTTTATCAAAAATTGCATCGTTCACAATCTCAAGAACAAAAAGCTAAGTTTTAAAAGTTATTAACAAGCAAATCTATCTGTGTTTCATGTATGTGCTAGTTTGATCAATGTTTTAGTTTACCCTTTTTTGCAATTTTGTAAATTTTAAATTTTTTAATGATTTTATAGCAATTTAAGAACGTCCCCAAAAAAGGGACGCAAGGCACCAAAGGCTGCATTGTGTAACCGTTGCTGATTTCTTGCTTAGAATCTATAATTTATATTAAAAGAAGTTAGTAAATATTTTTAGACTGAAAAACAGATAATAATTCTCATTTTTAAAACTTATTTCATTTTTAAAATCTAATTAAATGAAAATAATTTATATATAAACTTAATTATGCAATGTTCTTAAATATTTTCCTCTTTTTTTTTTAATTACAAAAAATA
>JAXGGA010022694.1:0-14580 GCA_038373865.1 Uloborus plumipes
CGTGCGTGGTATGTCTTGAAATCGAATGAACATTAAATTATATCAAATAATATAACCTTCAGAATGAGGTAAAAGTTAGAGAGGGGGGAACTTATGCATCAACATGCCGCAGGAAGCTAATCTAGCTGCCCTGGCAGCTAGTAATCTAATAAAAATCGGAGATGGCCGAGTGGGGACGATTTGAAAAAATGGTCCAGTTGACGTGGAATGACTCTTTGGATAAATTAATTGCGGTGACCTCGAAAGCCAAAAAAAAAGTTGCTAGAATATAATAGGGATAATCTTATTTAAAACAAAAAAAAAAAGAAAGGAGGAAAAATGTTAAATTTGAAAGAATATTGAATTAACTTCATAACTCGTCAAGACATAAACGTTGCAATTTATGAAAAGCGTAAAATATGACAAATGAAAAAAAAGATTGAAACTGCAAAACATTTTAACCGCTTAGCAGTTTCATTTTTCCCAAATGCAAACATGTGCCATTTTTTGTTCATTTTGCAATTACCCGTGCTTTTAAACCAATCAGAGTCAATAGAAAACACAATAGACTGCAAACTATCATCAACTTCTTCGAACTAAGCGAGTAACTTGTTACAAAAAATAATTAAAATATGGGCGAAGCATTGAAAGCGAAATAGAAATTATTGTTCGTACGACGTCTAAGAAAGTCAGTAATGATGGTAACCGTACGGCGTACGGGCAAAACAAAGAAAGGGTTAAAGATAGATTATGTTGCTGTAATGACGCCCCAACGAGCTAAATGGAATTAATGCTAAAATAGTAGCATATTTTTAGAGGTTAAAAAACAATTAAGGGAGCCTCCTAGTTTCTCACTTCAGTAGAGACTAAGTAAAAAGAAAGAAAGAAAAGTGGGTTAAATGAACTCATGTAGGTGTGTAAAAAATTATACTTCTTGAAATTCTTAGCGATGCATGAATTTTTGATATGCTAACGATCAATAGGAGCATTGTCATGAAATCGGTTTAAGAGATAAACATAGGAATTCATACCATAAGCCATCTTGAAAAAAGGTAATAATGAAAATTATATCTCTATTGTAAATATTAAATCACACATTTTCTAATTCACATACAATTAATCAATAATTCCGTATTATCGAGAACTTACATAATTAACTGGGGTGTAGATATGGACTATCCTCCACTTGGTGTACCCTGGGCAACGCTTTGCGGTAAAGTAGACTATCAATGTGCAGATGTTTTCACATCTTTGTACAGTATTTGCAGTTTCTTTTTACCTACTACAGACACTTTTTTATTAAAAATGTCTTCCAAAATTTAGTTCCTCGCGTTTACTACAATGGAATGCCGGAAGACAGACTCAAAGAAAGAAAACGGAGCTTTGGCTATTGCTTAGGTCCAAGAGGACGATCTACGAATCCAATATCTATGGTAACAAGGTGGCGGAAGAATTGACAAAGAAAGCCACCAATGTCATTAAAGACACTTATAATTCAGCTGATTACAAATCAGATGTATACCTAATAAAACTGAAATTTTAACAGCTTCAAAGGATTGAACTGTAAGAACTTTCCAAGAGAAAACCATGACATCTCCCTATTCTACAGTTCCCAGAAATCCCAAGAGACTGGGCTGTTGTTTCATTTAACTTAGAGAAGGGACATGGTTACCTCGCTACTCATCTTCATCAAATCAACATCCTGAGTATCCATTGTGACCTATGTGTAGTGGCGAGAAAGCTATAGTTGGTGAATAACTACTTAAGTGTCTATTGTTTCATGGTTCATCTGCTTTTCTCCCCTATTGTGGAGCTAGAGAACTTATGTCTTGCTTTTAATTCTGTGTTTTATATTATGTATTTTGTTGCGTATTTTGGCCAAGGATAATTGCCTAGAAGCCTGTTGTATTTGAAATTACAAAAAAAAAAAAATATATAAATAAAATAGTATTAACCCTCTCGCTGCGTTTTTTTTAAAAATCAAAATAGGTTCAAAAATTGGGGGTTTTTTTTTTAATTACATATTTCAAATCTACATACATTTTAGACTTAAAAAAAACATAAATTTTTTGTAAAAGCGTTTTTTTTTTTTTAAATATAAAATTAGATCATAGAAAAAGTTGTCAGAATATTGAATATTATTATATATTTCGCAGAAACGCGGACAACTAACGCCATCTGTTAGTCGACATCTAAATAAACAATTAAACATTACAGAAAAGTCGAAATGAAACCATGAATGGGGAAAGAGCGGGCTGCACACTTAAATAGACGGCAAAAACGCATCCCCGCGATAATCGCGAGTTGCGCAAATTTTGCTACTTCTACGTTGCCCGGGAAATCGCAGCGAGAGGGTTAAAATGGGACGATATAACTTTCGTGAAAACTGATATATCTCTGGGCATATTTTTTTTTCTGGATTTGCGAGCCGATGCAGAAAAGATAGTTGTACGTATTTTGTGGACGGTAGAAATTTTGTGGTCAGCCACCTTGAGTCAGAGAAGTCTGACTTGGCGTCCCGAGTTCTAATACTTCTCGTAAAAATGGAAGCCGTACCAATTCTGCCTTCAATCGAATAGATTTATCTACTCGAACTCGGATGCCCGCATGACTTAACTAACAGCAACAACAAAAATTTTGATATCAACTTGGTATTCTAGGAGAATCTCACCAAATATCGCGAATACCTTTATCATGAACTAGATTTTTCAAGATTTTCCAACAATTTTTGAGGCAAATTTTTGCGATAACTGGACTGTGTATTTCAAAGTCAAATCCTAACGAAATGCACTATTTTACTAGGCACTTCCGCTTCCTATCAGATAGGAATTCAATATGTTTATTTAAAGTTGAAATGTTGCGTTATTACTCTAAAGGTAATGTAAAGAAAAGAAAAAAAAGAGCTAAGATCTTTATTTTTTTTTTTTTTAATTTTTGTACTCATTTACTTATTTTGATTTTTACATAAGTTTACCAAAATGAAATAGGTGCACACTAAATAATTTATACTTTCATCAATTTATTAATTATAAATTTGCAGAACCAGAAACTAAATTCGCAATGAAATTGCATTTTTAACACTCTAAAAGCAAGGAAAACATAAGATATATTCCCTACTCTTGCTGTGCTTTTGAACCGTTCGATGTTCCTCTATACATGCACTATTATTAACGTTTACTCTATCTTAAGAAATGCTAAGATAAATACTCGTACCGCTTTCCAGACCAAACATTAAATATCGTTTTCTACTTCCTTCTTCCAAGGAATCAAAGATCAGGTTATTTTAGAACCGCATATGCTTTAAGAAAATACTCTAATCACAGCTTTTAGGATGCGCTTCGGCGGTTTGAGTTTATTAAAAACAAAATTAAGAATTACGCCGTAAACAAATTTTCGTATGCTTTTAGATTTGAGATTAGAGTTTGTTACTTTTAGCGCGTTAGATTGTGACCGGCACGTTCAAAACCAAAAGAACTGCTCTAATTGCAAAGGAAAAGACAATATAGTGCGAGAGTTGAAAAACTGACACATTGCAGTGAATGAACAGCTATTATTTTTTTATTTATTTATTTTCCTAAACAAAATTTCAAAGGTCCTTCTTTAACTAAGGAGAAAACTCATTTCCTTCCATGTAATTTGCAAAAGGAAATGGCTGCAGAATTTTGTACTTTCACTGGTTAGACGCCTTCATTTACTAGGTTGTTTCACTATTTTTCATTTTAAAGCCATTGCACCATTTTTGACGTATCTAATTACTAAACCTTTTAATGACATTATGACTTTCTAAAACAAAAACTATCCAAATTTTTTAGTGACTAATCATACTTCCGTATAAAAATAACTATGATGGATTTGTTTGCTTATGTTTAATAGTTTTTATTAGAGGAGTTTTTAATACTTTAGTATTCAGCACGTTCATAAATGCACATAAAATTAGTACAAAAAGATAACTATGGCTAAACATATATTTAGTTGCCTTTTTAGCACACGAAAGAGTATATTCTTTGACACTAAGAACATGTATAAACACATATATATTTAAATTCGGATTACCTGACGCATGTCATGGAATATGCATTTAACCTTTCAGAACTCGTGCCGTGAACACATACTCACTCAAAAAAAAAACCTTAATTTTATCAAACACTATCCTTTTTAACAATACTTGTCATTTAGAATAAATAGTAAATGTAATATTTTGAACTGATAAGCATTTTTTTTTCTTTACGTTTTTTGGAAATCGGAAATGTGAGAAAATTCTCAAGCGCGAATTCTCTGGTCACTCATTTTATCGTAAATTCTGAAGGTTTAATAGCACATGTCGGTTATTTTTCAACAAAATTATATTAATAAATATTTAATTGTCTTTTGCATCAGCTTATCTTAAAATTAAAAAAATAATAATAATGAAAGCATTAGAGAAAATTTTAATAGGCTCAAGTAAAATTGTTTATTATTTATTTTGGACAAGGCAGCCAATAATTTTGAGCATTGGTGCTCAACCTACAGCCCTCTGGTCATCTGGGGCTCTTAAAGCTGATTCATGTGCCCCGTTATTATGTTCAATGTTCAAAAACTATGTTCTGGAGTCATTCAAAAATAAATAAATAAAAGTTAAAAACGATCCTCTTTAATCGGTATTGAGAGCAATTTTTGCAAATTTGAAGCCAAGAAGTTAGAAATAGGTTTCTTAAAAACATGCTCTAAGATAGTAAGGATGTAGCAATGACGACAACAATAACTTTTCTTTTCCTTTTTTGTGCTGTCCGAATGCTATCTAGAAACAATTAAAACATATTTAGATGTTATGCTTCTGTCCAGCGAGATTAATCTTAATATGATATGCTACCGGCGTCTAAAAAATTTTGGACACCACTGCTTTAGAAGATATATTTAAACAGTTTCAAGTTTAAAACATCAGTATATAGAAAAAATGGTTGGAAAAATAAAATTATGCAAATGTGGTGGGGGAAATAAACTGCCACATTTCTAAGATGATATAGTTCAAGACCAGAAAAAAAATCCTGATTTTTTTGCATTAGTATTCATGTTAGATTCACGGTTTTAATTAAAACCCAGAGGGCGTATTCGAGAGCTGAAATTAACAACTTAAAGTTCGAAGTTTTTTAATATTCATTTAATTAGTTTTTCTCTTTTTTTCCTTACTTCTAACTATAACCAGATTTTTCAAGAAAAATTACCAATATTTCTTTTAATACAAAACTTGATTAAATCATTTTAAATAAATATTTGGCAAAGTCAGAATATGAAATATAAAGCATAATTTTTGACAGACAATGTTAAGTCAGACAGTCAATGAAGTGTTGCTGTTGTTAATCATAGAGTTAGCTCGAAGTTAAATACTGTGTCTTTATTAATTATGTTTTATTTTTAGAAATAAATAAAACACTATTGCAAATCATCCTAAATATATCTTCCATGTAACGGCTATAACACCATTCAGTTTTATTCAAAGCAATTAAACCGTTATGTACCTTTATTTTTCTCAATTTCTACAATTGTTTACAGTTTCAATACGATTTTCTATCCTCAATTAATTCTCACACAAACTTTGATTTGTTTCTTTCTTTATAATTTTCAATCAATTATAAGAAGCCTAATTTCCTTTTCCTATATCCCAATTAAAAATCGCAATTTTGGTTAAAGGAACCTAATGTCTCTTTTACTAACAAAAGCATAATTTCTATGGCGGTTATGTCTTTTTTTCCTGAAGTCATGCTTATACGTTTTAACTCTACATCATTTAAGCTGTGTCCTCATTTCACTAAATTAAGCCCAACATTAGAGAGATTATGTTCGCAAAACACTCTAAAAACACGGATTTAAACTAAAGTGAGCAAGAATAGTTCCTAAAGATATTGCACATTGCATCTCTAGCTTCCTTCTTAATCACATAGCATTGCCGTAAAATTTCAATTTAGTATTGCAATTCCGCCTCCATCATTTCTTTCCTTGCCAATCTAGAACACAATAAATATCAGCATTGTTTATTGAAGCACGATAAGGCGAAAAACATGCTAATGAAATTCTCTAAATGAACTACTCCAATCTCATTTGCAAAACTTTTCTAAGACAGAAATCATTCATTTATAAGCCACTAGCATATGAACAACACATGTGTTTACCCAAGCAAACGTAAGGATTCAACCCAAACTAATCTTGAAGTTTATTGAAACCCCATTAACGCTCCAGTGAGTGCATTTCAGTTGATTTCAGTCATTCAACCGATCATTTCAATTTTGTGGGTAAAATAGTGAACAATACATTAGTATTGTTAATTGCAATATAAAAGAAATCGACGTTCGTTGAAAGCACTAATTGCAATTTGTAGTCAAATAATGACTCAATTAAACTATATCGTTTACCGTACTTCTGTTTCTATTTTTACTATCTGCAATATATAAGAGAAATGATTGGATTTTTGAAAAATATCACGTTTCAAAATTTGGCGGCTTTTCACGTTTTGAGGTGTACAGAATTAATTTTACTCATTTTTGGAAAATGTATGTCTGTGTGTGTGGAGCCTTTTTTTTAGTAGCTGCTTAAGAGCAAAAAGTACTGCCTGAAATCTACGGAAATTTCGAACACATATGTGCACCATTGTAAACAGGTACTCATTAGTTTTAAACGACAATTCTTCTAAAGCAAGTAAAGCAATCGATTTCTCCATTATGCGTGACTGCTGTACCACAGGAAGTAACAGACCGAAGTTGATGAAAACTTGTCCATATGTGAACCCTAGGGATTACTTGTGCTGATTCTATTTTGGTGTCATTATCTAACGAGGGCGTTGATCAATCGTTCGTTTTTGTTCACCTCTACGTGGCTGCTACATTTCAAGAAGTGTTAAACGGATTAAAAAAATAGGTATAGAGGTACACCTTATGCGCAAAATCAGATTTGATTTTGGTACCCATAGCTTCAGGGGGACGGTGTAATTGACGATCTTTTTTGTTCATTGCGACTGCTATGCCTTAAAAAGTAATACCGTGATTTCACTGAAATATGAAATAAAAATTAACCTTCAAGGAATATGGCACTGCTTCAGTGTCTGCCAAACACGTATTTAGGATCATATTGTTTTTCTACCTACAGTATAAATTTAAAAGCATTCTGCTGAATAGTTTTCTTTTTATTCAAATATTTGCATTGTGCATTAACTTTGGCCTACCCACTGTATATTCTCCAGTCAGTAGCCACGTGACCAATTTGTTACTAATAAGTCTTTAACTGATGGAAATAGTTATTGAAAAATCGTTACATTTAATCAACATATTTTAGAACTTCAATTTGGAAAAAAAATTCAAAAAGAGTGTCTACTGTCCTCTCTACATAGTTAAAGATCGTCTAAGACTGCGTTTTTAGGGCATAAATTTCAAAACAAAAAGTCCGAAAGAGAGTCTGAACATTTCCCCTCGTCAGCGTCATCAAGGGTAAACTACTCTTGAATATTTTTAAGTTTAAATTTCGGAAAACTTCCGGGGAAGTGCCCCTTCTTCCCACGCACACTAAGTTAAAAATCGTTTAAAATGTTGCTTTTTAAACTCCAATTTTGAAATTTTCGAATCAGAGGCTCTGAACCTAGCTCTTTTTCTAATATTATCAAATATATCGCCTAATAATTGCGTTTATATAACCACGATTTTCCGATGGAGAATACCAAACACCACCTTTCCCTTAAAATCAACAAAAATTGTCTACAACTGCGTTTTCTAATGATACTGAATTTTATAAATCTTTGAGAGCACTCCTGACCCATCCCCTGTCTAAAACTTCATATCTAAGAATTCAATTTCGAGAAATTTCCGAAAAAAAAATCTGAGCTAGAGCTATTCATGAAACCTAATGAATATCTTCTAATATCACTAGAGATAGTATAAACTGCAATTTTAAGACTAGAAATTCGAAAAATTACAAATGGAGTTTCGTCGGGGGTGGGAAGGGGACAGTGGCGTACGCAGACAAATCACTTCAGGGGGGGCTGAGTTCGAGACTTAGAGAGAAGAGAGCAGGGAACCTCAGAAAATTTAGCTATGAAAAGTACATTTTTTGAATTTCTCATATCAATGCTAATTTAAGAAAACAAAAATACATCATTATTTTTTTTAGCACAATACTTGTTGTTGTAACCGAGAGGTGCAACATTTTGATAAAATCCTTTTGATAAAAACAGAAAAAGTTAGTTGAGTTAAAGTAAGGGTTCCCCAACAAGGTCATACAATATTTTGACAAATTTGTGATTTAATAACATTAATTTTCCGATTTATTTTACTATTGTTCCTAATGTTATGTTTCAATTACGTGTGTTGAAATATATTGAGCAGAGTCAGATGAATGAACAAGCATTAATCTGTGTTTCTGAAAGAGATTTGCAATAAAAATGCACAAAATTGAATTATAAGATAGTCATAAACGTGACAAACAGTAAAATGGACATGCCGAAAGAAAAAGAAAGAATTTACCTCTTTTATTTTCTGTCTTTATATTTTGCCCTTTAATTAATTTTTTTCTGCAGAAAAAATTTCTCTTTTCGCGATTTCAGGAAAAAGAAAGAAAAAGGGTAATAACTGAAATATTTTAAATTCCTTTTTGATAATTTTGGAGGGGGCTACAGCCCTATCAGCCCACTCCCTGGATACGCCACTGGGGGGGGGGACATATATTGTCGCGGGTCGTTTAGTTCGTTAGAAAGGGCTCGCGAAGTGAGAAAGGTTGGAACAGACATGGCGGGTAGTCAACCATTAGTTCATGCAGTCACTTTTTTTTATTTTTTGTAACTGTAGTTTCTTTGATAAAAGAAACCACGTACCATTTTTGTTATTTCTAGTTACATTTTACCTCATATGTCATTACAAATGATAAATCTACAGGCGCAGGTAGGTCGTTCTGAGAGAGTAAATGAAATGACAATCAGAGCTTTAAAATATGAAATGGGTGGGGGGGGGTCTGAAGGGAAAAAAAATTCTGGATGTGTGAAAAAATAAATAAAATAAAACAAAATACATATTAAATATACATGAAAGGATATTATTAAAAATTATAGAATTTAATTTAGAATAGTTCTGCCTTAACGATGCATTTTTCCTAGTGTAGCTCTTAATGTAAGAAATATTACTATAACACATTATCTTGAAGTGGTATACAATTGTCGAATTTGAAAGTACAAGAAGGAATCTGGTTAGTGTTTGAGAGCTCTCGAAATGCATAAAATTATCCCTGGGAAAGAGAGCCCAAACAACACTTATCGAGCTAGGAACCAATCAGTAGCTCAAGTCAACCATAAATCCCCTAGAGGCAAAAGTAAGAAACTGATGAACAAAATCAGCAGACACGGGCAACAAGGGGCTTCTGAAATAATTCAACATCAATGTAACTGCGTAACATCGCTATCAGAGCTTTAATATCTCCAAAACCATAAAGACAAAAAAAATATATTTTCTATTAACAATGACTGTAATTTATTTACCTTGAATGATACCAGACCCCAAACAAGGAGCCAATCAACAATATGCAAATATCATTATATATATATACATATACAGGGTGTCTACTCCAATCGTGGACCAATAGCTAATTTCTAAACCGTTAGAGATAAGCATATAGTTCATTTAGGAAAAAATCTCAAAATTATGAAAGGAATTTTGGGTCTATTCAATGTTTTTCAAAAAATCAAATTTTGAAAGAGTTACGAAATTTAAATTTTTATACAGCCCCCCAGTCCTATCAATCATATTTAGTAAAACATTCTTGACACTGCAACGTTTAAAACTAAAAAAAAATCACTCTTCTACCACAAAAATTGACCGAGTTATGACGTTTTGAAAAATCAAGATTTTGAAAGATTTCGCATACGGTCCCTTAAGCGATCTCTGGATGACGCCATGAAACAATGCAAAATCTTGATTTTTCAAAACGTCATAACTCGGTCAATTTTTGTGGTAGAAGAGTGATTGTTTTTTAGTTTTAAACGTTACAGTGTCAAGAATGTTTTCCTAAATATGATTGATAGGACTGGGGGGCTGTATAAAAATTTAAATTTCGTAACTCTTTCAAAATTTGATTTTTTGAAAAACATTGAATAGACCCAAAATTCCTTTCATAATTTTGAGATTTTTTCCTAAATGAACTAACTATATGCTTATCTCTAACGGTTTAGAAATTAGCTATTGGTCCATGATTGGAGTGGACACCCTGTATAAAACAATGATGTAAACACGAAAATTCAAGATATTTTCTGCAGCTTTTTTAAATGCATTTCTAGATTGGTCACACAAAACAATTAAAGTTAATTTAATTGTTGGGTTAATTAAAAAAGAGGTTTTTTTTTAACATTATACTCGTCGATTTAATTTCGTTAATTAGTAAAACCATCAAATACTATTTTAAACCGGTAAAGATCAGATTGAAAACTTACGTAACTTTACACTGAAGCTATTTACTTAAAAGTGTATTCAAAAAAGATGAGGCGTTTCTTTCGAGAGGAAAACAATATAGGGAAACTGATACCACAAATAAATATTACAGGAAAAGAAAAGTTACCGTAAGGAAGAAAAGGATTTTCTGCAGCTCAGAATTTTTTTTTACATTACCTTTTTTTGTTAGAAACTTTAGAAAAGCCCAGGAGGTTTTGAAATAAGGTCACTATCTCAGATATGGTGTATCAGATATCATGATAGAGAAAATCAATAAAATGATAGACATCACTTGGGGACCCTCAGGTTTCGCAGAATTTGTTTTCTTTCTCTATCGATTCGCTTCAGGTTATATGTATTAGAGAACATGTATTTTATACAACGTACGTATACAAGTAAAATATAAAAATGCTTTCATTTCAGTTTGTACTAAATAGGGTTTAAACTAGCTCGTTTGTGAGTTCAATTAAGATCACTCATTGTGTTGGAAAAATGTGGGAATATACTAATATCTTCTGGTTATGCTGAGTTCATTTGTAACTTTGCTTTCCTGACAGTCAAGTATCCAAAGATTTATGAACAGACGTATGAATATTTTACTCAAGTTACACTTTCGACTTAGAGTTTTGTCATAAATTTATTTAGACGCATAACACTATAAAAATATCCAATACATTGAGTTAAGCTAAGAAATAAAGATAGATTTATTCCTTTTCTTGATTTTGAATACGGTTCTTTATTTTCGAAAAACTGTTTTGAAGTAATAATTTTATAAAATTAATTTAAAGAGATTTTACTGCTTCAAATATATTTTATTACTAACAAGTTATTCCTTTCTTACAGCTACAATTACGTTAAGCGAATAATATCTCGTTTTTGGGTTATTATTCTATTTGTTTTCTTTTAATATCAAAAAAAAGATCAGCTGACATATCATCCCCTAGGCTATTAAAATTATAGTGTATGGTAATTAAAAATATAGCGTATGGTAGTAAATTATCGTTGTATGGGCAATGTAAGCAAAACAATGAAAAGAAAAGAGAAATTTGACTTAACGTTATTAATCAAAAGGTTTTGACTACGGCAATGCAAAAGATTTCGGGCCAATATTTTAACTTTAAGGAGGTGATACGATGACCCGTGCTGCATAGTATTACTTGAAAGGTCTCTATTATTGGAATAGCAAGATGTAATGAAGAGCAATGAGGAAAACAAGAGGACTTTAGTTAAACTTTATTAAAAAGGTAACTTTAATCATAGCTGTGCCAAAGAATTTTTTGGCCAGAATTTTTTTTTATGTTTAGGAACTGACACAATCTTTACTGCATAGTGTTCCTGAGTAGAGTTTGTAAACCAATACCTTGTTGTCAACAAGCCATTGGTTGGTAGCTGACCAAGTCATTTGACAGTATTGTTCGAAATGCGTACTACAAGCTCGACTGGTGTTCCTGAGCAGAGTTTGTCAATCAATTGACAGAAAAGAGTCATTCAAAAGCAACGAATCCCATAGCCGGATCGAGCCAACGATCTTCGTTTCTAGCGCGTTGCTCTGCCCATTGCATCTCTCCATCCATTGTGCCTGAATTTTCAGAAGCTGTTCCTTGAAGTAATGTTTAGTAAAAGACGGCAAAAATGATTTTGGGGGGGGTGGGGGGAGAGACCAATTTTTGACCGTGAGTCTGTTTCGTCACTAGCCCACACGATAAGCTTTAAAATGAAGGGCAACCAGTGAAAATTGATACAGAAATTTTTAAGACCTCCCGTGGTGACAGAAAAAGTATGCTTAAGATTATTGGTGTATTGAGGTTTTTTTCCTTTATTTGTTTAACAATGAAAAAAAATGAATGACACTTAATTGTGAATTGGTCTCCATGACAACGAAAGCACAACAGGTATTTTTGTCGCTTCAGATAAGCGACATAAAAAGCAGATACCATTTTCATTGTTCATCTTCCAAGTCAAGCACATGCCTAGTTTATTGTGAAAGAATTGCATGTTACAGATAAACCGAACAAAAAATATAATATACACAAATTTAAATAAGCATTGAACTTATATTTTATTTTGAAACAAAATAAAAAATGCAAGTAATTGTTTACGATTTTTCAGAAATGAGTCTTTCTCATACCATTCCGTTATGTGAATTAGGCAAGACACGTATTATGAAAGGAAGCCAATAATGAATTTTTCTATTTGGATTTCTGCTATTGATTAGTTTCAAAATGTGACTTTGCTTTTAATCAGCACTTCACTTGCAGCTACGTGAATGCAAGGGGAACAACTTAATGCTTGTTAATACCTACGAAGAAAACAAATCAAAGGAATAATAAAGAAAAGCATCTACATTTTTCAGGATGCTGAAAAACTTTCAAGATGATTTTGCTCCAGTATATTTTACTTACCTGTTTTTTGGTATTGTGGACTACAACTGCACTAAATACAGAAAAGAGCCGTTAGCGATGATTTTATTTGCAATTATTTCTTTCTGCGAATTTATTTATTTTCTCTATCTGTTTCTTTTATCTGCAGTCTTCCGGAATGCTGCGAAATCAGCTGACATGTTAGCTTTGGTCTCTTTGACACTGTCAGTTGTTCTTAAAGTTTTCCTTCGTATTACTATGCGCATTCAAAATGAGAAAATAAACAAAATGGTGAAAAATGTTTCGCAAACGTATCACATAATATGCCAAAGAAAATATAATAATTTTAATAAATGGGCAATCCTAACTGCTGCAATCCTAATTAATTTGTACATTGTTTTGAGTTGTATTTTTTATGTGTTTTATGTTATGCCAAAAAATGATGACAGAAGTTATCTAATTAGTATATTGTATCGTCACTTGTTAGACAGAATAATGGAATTACCTGTTTTTTTATTTTGCTGCATATGTTTTGTTCTACAAATCTCCTTGAAAAATTTTGCATATGAGATTAAAAAAGAAAGTGTTAGGTATGATGGTAAAATTAGGTACGGTCACTTATTCTTTATGCATAATAAAATAATGAGGGCATTTTTAGATTTTAAAAACAAATTTAACTGTCAACTATGCATAATACTTGTCATTACTCAGGTTGAAGTGTTCACAAAATTATATTATATGATTTACGATTTGATCGATATGGACATTTTTGATAAAATACGTGTTGTTGTTCCCTGCGCTAGAATCATGACGTTGCAATACTTTATCTCCTCACTGGAACATTCAGCTAAACAGGTAGAAACTGCCACGAGCTACTTGCTGATTGATAAGAAAAGTGCTGTCAAAGCTTTACGTTTTTACGAAAAAGTCCGTGCTCGGCGAATCACTTTTTATGTGTTTGATGATATACCTATAACAAAAACCTTGTTTTGGTCAATCATTGGTAATTTGATATCATACGGAATAACATTTGCTACGCAGGATGATTCTGTTTGCAAGTCCAAATTTCGAGAAGCTTTTGCGGATAAAAACCGATCAATCTACCGTTGGGACTAACCTAACCTGGCAGCGTCTGTGGTTACTGTGAGCAGGATCTGCGTAGGGTCCGGTTAGGTTTTCTCCGACTATAGGTTTTGGAGGAAGACCCGCTTTTATAACAGATAATAACTATGGTTGATCTTCGGAAAATTTAGCTGAAGACATAAAAACTGCTGCAAGGTACTTGCTGATTGATTGGAAAAGTGCTATTGCAGATTTACGTTTGTACATAAACAAAAGTCCGTGCTATTCGAATCACGTTTTACACATTTCTGATACACATTCTGAAGCCTATTAGGGCCCCCTCACTATGGGGTAAGGGGGCCCCCTCATAATAATGATGATTTCAAAATGAAAAGCAGTTCTGATGAAGCAATTTCTTAGATGAAATGAAAGAAAATGATACAGACCTAGAAAGAATTGATGGTTCAGCTACAAAAACTGCAAAAGCTGGTAACTATCTATTTGGGAAACTTGCATCAAAGAAAACCATAAAGTATTATTTGGTTCAAATTTTAAAATATGATACAAATGAAAAAAATTACTGCTAAATTTGTTAGAAAGAATAGAAAAAATACACTTTTTATTGGTTAAATGTAAATGATGTTCGAGTTGTAACTGAGGATGAAATGATAATGTTTCTCCCTCAACAAACTTTAAATAGACGCTGCCATTAAGTGTTTCTATTTTTTTTCAACCAATATATTTTT
>JAXGGA010022695.1:0-14580 GCA_038373865.1 Uloborus plumipes
GATATAAAATTTATTTCGCATTTTTTTTAGAAATGCCTAAATATGTTAACTGCTTTAAAAGACTAACTATTTGAGTCATCCAGCATCAGGAAAAAAAATAAATGGAAACTATTCCGTAACTCGAGGACAATGACATTAACTACAAACAGACCTGTTTGTCAAATTGAAAGATAGACCCGTTTTCTGGATGAATTTATCACAACTCAGAGAAACTTATGGAAATCGGCCAGCTGTTGATACACACATAAGCTAGCCTTCAGCTTCACGACTTATACTGAAAATAAACCACACGCGTCACATCGCCGAGTTTCCTGAAACCTGTGCAAATGGGGATGCAAGTTTTTATTGCAGAATGAATCAATTGCCACATGCCCCAGGTGGGGAAGGGGAAATTTAATTGCTCAATGGTTATGATGAAGCCTTGTGTAGTATTTACCACCACGACATTAAAAGTCAGACATTTTCTTTGAATATATTCTCTTGTATTTGGGAAGATTAGAAGAGAAAGCTTTTCAGACTAACATTACTGTTGCCAAATAGTAATATTTGGAATAAACAATTTCGTAACAAATTCGATTTCAAAACATTTTTTTTCGTAATTTTTACGAGTTCTCTTCTATTCACTCTAACAAACTTTTTTTTAATTCCGAGAAAAATAGAATTTTTAGGGGGGAGGGATTTATCTACATTACTTTCTTCTAAAGAAGCCATTTCAAACAACAGCTTCATAAATGAAGGGCTTCAGAGATGAAGGGGCTACGTGACAAAACAGAAATTACTAGTAATCAAAATTTAGAGTCCTATTGATGAAGCTTTTTTGTTTTCTGCTTTTGTCGTCAGTATGCGTATGAAATCGATCTAATGACATCTACTTTTTGATATACCAAGTTTTATCTGCTTACCTGTTTCCATTGCTTACTATTGTCCATAGTGTTTACTTTTTAAAATATAACATAGCCCCTTCATCCTCCAAGCCCTTCAAATACAGTTGCAATCTATGCTAAATCAAATGCTACCCCTTATAAAAAGAATTGATAGAAAATTTAGATTTTGCTAAGAAACGGCTTTAAGAATGGTTTTTAGTGTTAAAGCTAATTGAGGTTTTATTTCACACCATCACAACAACCGCTGCAAGCAACACCGAATGTTTAGAAACTACCACAATCAATATGATTAATGAACACAAACTTACCCTTCGATTTTGAATATGCGAGCCAATGTGTTTCTTAATGAGTTATAATTGATAGCTTGAGGGTCCAAATTAAAAGTTTCACAGGTGGTTCTCCTTTGTCCAGCATCATTCTAGAACACAAAAGAAAAAAATTTAAATATAGAACTGGGTGACACAAAGTATTACAAAAGTACTTTTGTTTTGATTTTAAAAAAATCTGCCACTAGCTTTTCTTGAATTTTGGAAACATTTAGTGAAATATGAAAAAATTGGTTTCAAGAAAATAAACCTAACAATACTTGCGTTTATGAAATTACTGTTGATAAACTGATCGGACGTAAGAAGTGAAAGTGGAGTGTAAAAACAAATAACTACACAAACAAAATTGTTAAAAATTATCAAAATTATTTAAATCCTTTGCATTGTAGGTACTAAATAGTCTGCAATATTATGTTAAGCAAATGTCTTATTTAAAAATATAAAAATAAACAAATGTAAAAGCTGTGAACAGTCTAAGAAAGCTACAGAATTGTAAAAATTAAAAGAAAAAATTATTCCACTTACTTTTTTGAAAGTAGTAAGAATAAACATATCACTGCAACCAGCCTCAAAGCTTTGCTATTTACACTGTAACTTTCATTGCAGGTATCGTGTATTTTCATTTCCTTTCTGCCCCCACGAAAATTTAGCGAAATTTTCCACAACTTTGTCTCTCCTTTCCGCTATTGACTTGCAAACTTACTCACGAGGGAGCATTTCCATTTACCACTGAAAATAATCCCATTCAAAATTTCCTTTGCAACAAATCTGCCCACACAATGCACGTTAAGTTATCACAGATGCAAATGAATTAAACCGAGATGAAAACTATTTCCGTTATTTCTAATTTCAGACCGATTCTGTAATTGATATTCGAAATTATATCGTGACGTCACTAAATGAGCTGTAAATCGACGTCTTAAAATGGCAATGGAGTTAACTATCACCAATGCATCGAACAGATAAGCAAAATGCGATATTAAATTTCGTAACATTATCAACTTTCCCTTCGGGTTAAAGAACTATCTTGATAAAACGTGGTAGTACATAAAGTTTTTGTTCGGTCCATTTTCGACGTTCATCTTGATCTTGTCGTAGTATTCCAGGGGCGAATACAAAGGAGCGGCGGCGGGGGGCGATCGCCCCTCCCTTGAGGGACTCTTCTCCAGCAGTTTTTCGACTTTGAAGTTCAAAAGAGGCAATTTTAGATGATCTTCGATCACACTATGAGAAGTGGTTGGGATTTGGAGCTCTGATCTGGAATTTTTTCGAAATTGAAGATCGAAACATTTGTAATAAACATGTGTTAACCAGGATATGTGGTAAAAAAAGGGGGCAAGTAGAAAACAAAAACCAATCGCCCCTCCCTTGGAACATTTCTGGATCCGCCCTTGTAGTATTCGTATATCTTATGAAATAAATGGACTTTAAAATTTTTATGTTGGCGATTTTTTCCCTCAGTATTTTTATTTGTATGTGTTTATTTTTTTGGCTCCGTTTTTTTTTTTTCGTATAAGAGTTTTTTTTATTAAATGAGTAGAAACCCGTTTTGCAGTAGAAACCGAAGGGGAAGTTTTTAATCCCTCTAAGGATTAAAGAATTTTATGAGCAAATAAAATATATAGGCTTCATTGCACTGTTTAAAAGGTACTATACTACTCTTTTTGTTCGTTTATTGTTTTTTACGTATCTATTTCATTGGATAAGAGAGGCATATTTTGTTTTTAGAAATCAATTTCAAATGTTAAAAAGGTATGTTTGACAAAATGTACAGTCTATGCTAATAAAGAGAAGATTAATCAGTTGCTACAAAGTTGATGTTGGTATACGGAAAAGTAGACTCGCATAGCTTTGGATGGATTTTTTCTTTTTTTTTTTTAGCATAAGAGGTATGTTAAGAGGTGTATGTTAATCCAAAATTTCTTGTGCACTCCATAAAATTTATCAAATGAAAGTTAGAAAAATTAATGTTTTTATTTTATCTAAATACAACTTTAACAATACTGCAACACACATACTACAAATACACATAAGTCATGTAATACAGTGAACGCCGGTTAGTTGTATGAGTGATTAATAGAATCAGCCGCTTTAATGAATCAAATCGCCAAAACCAGAACCATATCCAACATTACGGAATTAGCAGCTTTGTTGAATAAAAACTGTTTTAAACAAATGTGCACTGTAAAAAATGAATTTTGTTTTGACAGTATAGTACAGCTAATTTTATAGTAATTAACTGTAAAAATTGCTAATTTTACAGTTATAAACTACAAAATTTCTAACTTTACATTACTAAACTGTAAAACTGCTAATTTTAGAGTAATAAACTATAAAATTGCTACTTTAACAGTTTATTACCGTGCACTTTACAGTTTTAAACTGGAACCTTTTCTGTTCTGCCAGTAATATAGTGTTTACAGTATAATACAGCTAAATTTTACGGCAATTAACTATAAATTTCTAACTTTACAGTAAGAAACTAAAATTGCTACTTTTAGTTATTACTGTGCATTTTACAGTTTCAAATTGGAACCCCGGCCGCCAGTGTTATACTGTAAAATCAACAGTTCATTTTTTGTAGTGTGATTCATATAAGCGGTTACAAAACGTTTAAATGCAAAAGGCTAATTCCTCGCAAGTCACCTCAATCCTTAACAGACAGTGCAAGTTAAAATTTTTGTAACATGGCAACATTTATGATGTCCACTTTTCAACGAATTATTTTAACGCAAATATAGAAACCGCAGCAATAGTTTTTAAGTTATTAAGCTCCCTCACTCACTAAATAACCTTAAAGAATATAACTATTAGAATCTATGAGACTGCAGACTTTTTTTTGTTATTTAAGATAATAGTAACTAGGTTAAAACTCTTTCCCAACTTGTATTTTGTCCCGATCAGACGCAAAGTGCACTTGATCATTTAATCGACGCGTGTTCGATAAAATAATAAAATGGGGTTGAGGTTTCATTATCGACCCTCCGCCAATATGCAAAACATTTTCGAGCGTATCTAAACTTCACGCACTTGGGTAATAGTTAATAAAAAAAAATAACCATGAAAAAGAAGCAAAAATGTTCGATAACTTGTTCATGCAATGAAAGGAGTAAGAGCAAACGTTGATGACTGAAACATAAAATTGGTTGAATTTCTATTAGTTAATTATAGTTTGAAATACTATTGATTAATTATTAATCACAACTATTGCAGAAAAAAGTTTCAATTAGTTGCATACTACAGGTAAAATTGAGTGAAGGCCTAAATATATGAAGGGTCAGGGGGAAAAACCACGGTAGTCACATTTGATTCATTTTGAGAAAAACGGTTGGAAAAATGTCCTAGTTTGAGGCAAATAGTTATCCTACGGGTATGGGAGAGAAGAGATAAGTTACAGATATATTTAGGATCATCCTCTTTAAAGTATCTATGTGCAAGAGTGGAAAGAATATGATTCGAATAAACGAGCATTTCTATTCATGTTTTTTCTCTAGCTTCCATACGTACGAGATAATTATAATTAAACTTCTCACATAAACATATTCTTGCAGGTAAAATTAATGGAAGGATCGTTCACCCGTTTATGAGAACAATTTATTGACCAAGGGTAAACGGGTATTATGGTATACGGACCATATTATCCGCTGGGTATAAGGAGTTACAGTAAAATAAATAAATAAATGAAATTGAAAAATCTTAACTAGGTGGCGCTTTACATGAAAAAAAAATCAGAAAATAAAATGATCAACTTGGAATGGTTAAACAATTTCAATATTTAATGACTAATTTTTCATCAGGTTACCAAACTGTTATTTATTTGTTAGCAAAGAGTCTCTAGGATACTTTTTTGAGCTGAGAAATAATTTTAAACCTTCCTTAAGAGCACCTCATACATTACGCATGTAGTCAACGTACTATTAACACAGGAAGTCACTGTGACCTCCAAAAAAAAAGAAACATTTTTATTCGATGGATTTTGTGTGAGAATTTTACAAAGTTGGAGACAATATTGTAATGTTGTAAAGATATATTTTTATTTTTTCAATTTTAATGACACTCATTTTAAGTATAGTATGTTCACGTGTTTTACTACTCGGTAAAATTCAGTCTTATTAGGTACAACGAACATTCCTCCTACAAAAAATTAAAGTACAGGTGCCCTTGTACAAGAACTGTTTTATCCATATGAATAAAAAAAAAATGGCCCAGGATATTGAATCTTTTCCGCTCTGCTATGTTATACTCTTCAATTCTAAGCTAAAATGAATGTACAGTGCTCAGTTTTATAATCAATGACGGAAAAACGTTTGTGGTTAGAAAAAAGTCAAGAATTCCGATTGAAAAGCGAGACATAAAAACAAACAAAATACCAATTATTTCATCTTTAATGAGTAAACTGTCGATTCACCTTGAAAGTCACGGTCACCATAAGTCATACGACTCGTGTTTCAATTCTTCCAGCTGTTTTTGAGCAACGTGAAGCAGACACGTGGTATTGATTTTCTGACGAAGCTTTGAAAACCACACAAATTTATTCTATTTTATGTCCCGAAAAACTGAATTTGCATTGAAATCACAATAATAGGCGAATTTTTGAAAAACATGACACTCCTAAAAAATTTCCAATGGCACATGTATCCGGGAGATGCACTTTTTGAAATAAATGTCTGTCTTCAAACTAAAATGCCAAGAATATTATGCTTTAACTTTCTATCGACTAATAACAGCACTTACTCTTTCACCTTTAACTGTTTAGTGAGGTGATATCCCTGGAACGTAAGTGTTGCGGTCATTGGTGGCAACTGGGGCTTATACGTGCGGGGGCAAAAATTGTTTGGAAACTGAAGACTTCATTTTAGGTTGGCTATTTTTTGACTCTGAATATCAAAAGGGGAAAGGTTTTGGAGGTTCTCTCTTGTAAATTTTTTGAAATTGTGTTATCAAATGTAGTTTCAGTATCGTTTCGTCAACGCTTGGAGAACGGGGGCTCAATTCGAGGGCTTTCTCCCGGAAATTCTTCAAAGCGGATGTACAGTAGCCCCTCGTTATATCGCTCATTCGGATATATCACTCTTTTCTTTTGTCTCCCCCCCCCCCCAAAAAAAAACTTTTAGTTCGAAACCATTTTTGAAAAAATATGTAAGGTGCTCAGAAAAAGGTCTATTTCTCATTTATTTTGTCATCAATGAACAAAACGAAGGTTCTTCTATTCTTCTGAATTCGCTGAAAAGAAGCAGCTAATTCCTGTTACCCAAACTTGCATACTGCGGAGACAGTTTGGAAACTACTGAACACTTTCTTTTGTATTGATACAATAAGTGAAAAGCATCTGTTAGTAATGTGTAGTAATCTGTAAAAGTTATATTTTTTTGTTACTTTTGACTGAAAAAAAAGCTAATGTTTGAATAAATGAATTTTTATGTATGTGCACGTATAATTTACTTACATACTGGATAGAAAATTATTTTTAATGACCTCGGTTATATCGCACTTTCGGATACATCGCGCTTTTTTCTTGTCCCCCGGAAAGTGCGATATAACGAGGGGTTACTGTACTAAAAACATGTGGGCAATCTTTCGTGATGCTAAGAGAGTTTGGAAGGTCTCCCCCGTAAAGTATTTTTGGACCGATTAAGTACTACAAACTCAGTTTTATACGTATTTTGATCCCTTCAACCTGCGAAGATTCGAGAGACCTCCCACGAACTTTTTCTTCCAAATTGGAGTCTAAAAACGCTGTTTTACTGTATCTTTACTGAAGTAAGGAAACAGAGTGTTCTCTTCCCAGAAATTTCGAAACTGGAGTCATAACAACACAAGTTTAAACCATCTTTGAAATTAATGGAGTGTGGGAGTGTGATGCCTTTCTCGTCTAAAAAAATTTCAAAAATTGAAGTCGCAAATTGCAATTTTAAGCTATTTTTGGTGACATTTGGATTCAGATGATCTCCCCGGATTTTTTTTAAATTAAAATATTAAAACACTTTAGACAATCTTTGCTGCTGAAAAAAAGTGTGGAGGCAATCGCCGCCATCGGTTGCTGTGTGGTTTACGTAACACCAACAAAATATTTCTTGGGCTACACAAATTTCAGAAAATTAAAGTAGGAAAATGTCCATTGATTTTGTATTATTCATTTATATAAGTATAATTTGGAACAGTTTCTTAAGAGGCATTAATTTTCATATAAAGCCATATGTGAAATATTACAAACCGGGAAACCAGACAACCGGCATCTTTTTGTTGTTTTTCCCCGACATTTTTTTAAAATACGCATTTTCGGCAATTTTCGAAAAAATATTTTTTTTTTTTGAAATACCTAAATAAATATGAACGGTTTCTTCATAAATACCATACAACTCAAAAATTTTTTACAAAAACGAACTTCAAAGCTGAAGGGTCCTCACGAGTTCAATGCGTTTGAATGTATAAAATGTTAACTTTTCTAGGGAATAGGACACCCCCACTTCGTCAGTCAAAGGTTAATATTTACTGTTCATAGTAGTGTATATGTGGGAAACAGAGCCTGATTACCACAGGGGCACGCGGGGCACAGGCCCCTCCTCTTAGATTTCAGGGGGAGCCCAAAATCTCCATACTTTAGCCAATGCCTCCTAAATACTAAATGCCTACTGTATATTTTACTATTAATATTAAAAACCTATTGTGTATGTCGACGTATATTTGTCTCTTAATAATTTGATAGCATTATTATTGTTTTTTTTTTTTTTTTTTTTTTAAGTTAAATCTTTTTGACGCACAAAACTTTTATTTCATTCTTGTATTGTAAGAATTCGTAACACGTAACTGATATGAGAAAGGGAGTGGGGGGGGGGGGGGCTGAAATAGAAATGTGCCCCATGTCCAATGTCAGAATGATCGGGCTGTGGTGGGAAATGCATTCAACTGTTCACGTAGGTATACAAAGCGCAACTGTAAAGCGGAAATAAGTTACAATGCTATTAAGTTAACAATTATTTTCTTTTTCTCTCAAAACTTTCCTATTGTTGAATTAACCTCATCTGTAATACTGTAAGACGCAAGAGTCTTCTAACACAATTACTTCCAAAAACAACCAACAAAGAATTTCATTTTTCAAAAAGACATTTCCGCATTTTACTCTGCCCGTAAATCAAATATTAGTCCACCCCAGAAGTCTTCCATTTGTTATTTCTTACCTGACTTTAATAACAATGAAGCGAAGCATTTAATTGTAAAACCTGTTTACAACATCTTATACGGTTATTGCTCCTAGAGTAGTTCAGAATTCTAATCTGAGTTTTAAGACACCGAATAACTCGAACTGTACAGAGATCGAATGAACTGAAAGTACTACTTTGTTTCTTGCACAAATAGGAAAGAAAAATATTTTCCTTAAAAATGTTTTCCTGGTTAAGTAGCTTCCAATTTAAATATTTCTTTTTAATTGCTCGGGAGACACATTAAAATTGCGATATATCCCAATGAGCGGTACTGTGAGGCACAAAGTAACGAGGGGTTACTGTATTAGACCTCCAAAAGAGAAAATCTCTAAAAACGAATCTTGAGAATGGTGTTTCACGATTTTTAGAAGATTTTAAACAGTAGAGATGCCCTCTTCCTTTAACGAGGTTTTCAATTACTGAAATATTTCTTTTCGGGTAAACCAAATGCTCCTCAAAAATAGTTTACAATGTAGTTAAGATAATTATTTTTCTTCGTCACTCAAAACTTTCCTACTGTTCAAATAACCTCATCCGTAATACTGTCAACATAAAAGCTTCCGAACATAATTACCCCCCAAATCACAATGCTGAAGATCCTTCACTTCTCAAGACGACATTTCCGCATTTCACTTTTCCCGTAAATTAAATATTAGTCCACCCAACACTCTTATTTGTTATTTCTCAGCTGAGTTGAATAACAATAAAGCGGAGCTCTTGATTGGGAAACATGTTTGCGACACCACATAGAGTTATTGCTCCTGGAGTAGCTCAGAATTGAATTGGAAAGTGGATAATGGTGATATATGACATTTGAATTTCGCCGATTTATATAAATTCAAATTAGTGTGTGTTCAATTATGTTAACGCACCAACATAATTGAAGGGGCAAGTGAATAAAGCTGATGTGTGACATTTTTTAAAATTACTAGAAAAAATCTTTCAAAAAAAAAAAAATCTTTTCACCTTCATCCATGGTAAAAAGTAAGCTTTTCCAAAATTGTCACATATCACCTTTCTCCACTTGCCCCTTCAATTCTTATCTGAACTTGAAGACACTGAATAACTCAAACTCTAATGAATTGAAAAGTTATACTTGCAAAATTTTTACAACTTATGACTTTTATTTAACTTCACTTATTACTTGCAAAAAGGGAAAGAAAAAAAAATTTCTTTAGAAATATCTTTTAAAACAGTTAATTGATGCCAATTAATTTGATGCCAATTAATGGCATCAAAATTAAATTACTTGAATTACCTTTAATATTTCGAGAGAACACATTAAAATTGCGATATATAACATTGAGCGGTACTGTGAAGCACAATGTAACGAGGGGTTACTGTATAAAATCTCCTAAAATGAACATTTAAAACGGTATTTTGTGATTCTTGAGAGCTTGTAAACAGCTTTTTCTTCTCCATGTACCGATCCATTCAATTACGGAAATATTTTCTTCAGTTTAACCACTTGTTCCGAAAAATAGGTAACAATGTAATTAAGCTAATTACTCTTCTTCACAAGTCGAAACTTTCACACCAGTCAATTAATCTCATCCGTAATACTGTCAACGCGTCGAACTTAATTACCCCCAAACATAACGAACGAAGATCCTTCATTTCTCAAGAAGACATTTTACTCTGTCTAATTCAAATATTAGTCTTCCATTTGTTATTTCTTAGCTGAGTTTAATAACAATGAAGCGAAGCGCTAAATTGTGAAACCTGTTTACAACATCACATACGGTTATTGCTCCTGGAGTAGCTCAGAATTCTAATCTGAACTTGAAGACACCCGAATACTTGTCAAGTTGGAACGCATTTTATTGCAGGAATGTCTTCCGGGACAGCTTTTGATTTTTTTTTTTGGAGGTCATTTAACTCTCTAGAATTTCAGTAGCGAAAGGGTATCAAAACATCTTCGCGTAGTTTTTTTTTTTTATGTTGCAGTTTGAAACATTTTGTAGATAATAATTTTAACGCAGAGTCAAACATGAATACTGTCTAGGTTAAGTTTTTACTGTGTATCAGTAGCCGAAATTCTATGTAATATCAATACAGTGAACTCTCACTTATACACCGCCTCATTTATGCACCGTTTTCACTTATACGACGATTTTAAATGGTCCCAGCACATTCCATAGCGAAATAATGATAGTACCATTCGTTTATGCGTCGCTCCAAATATAAATATTTCACTTGTGCGACGAATTTTCAGTAAAATGTAAAAAAATTAATTTATTTTCTTTGAAATATAAACATTTTTCTTCATTTTCCTCTTTAATCTTTCACCTTTATTGTTCACGGAAAAAGCATTTTTTCCGCATGAGCTAGAGTTTGAGAGAGACAATTACCTGTTATGCATCGTTTTAAAGGGAACAGTTTGTAATTAGGTATGCAACAATTTTTGTTTTCTCTTTATCATTGTAGTTACGTTCCAGTAATTGCCAAACCGTAGTAATATGTCCCTTTTCTTTCGAAACATTCTTATTCATTCTCTAATTAGAAGCTGTGTTGCGTTTTAATCCTTTAAATAGGTTTGTTCACTTATACGTCTCTCTCACTTATGCGCCTATTTCTGTTGGTCCCTTGGGCCGGCGTATAAGTGAGAGTTCACTGTATCAGTACTTTTCTTTTCATGCATACCAAGAAATGTCGAAAGTTGCGAGAAACATTCTATAGGACGATGACTTTCATGCATGTATAGTAGTTATATTACTCATAAAGAGGCTACAATCACTTTATCTGGTATTTAGAATTTATTATTGATGACCTATTTTTGTAATTGAATTATTTACTACAAATTCATCGAAGATTCACCATTGTTTTTTGTTATTGTAAAGCAATTCATTTGTTTAAAATTGATACTTCAGTGAAGTTGTCAATAACTGAAGTTTCAGATCTATCTACCGGAAAATAACTTATCAAGCTAACTCATCTTGCACGATTAAATGTAACTCTAATGTGTCAATACGATCAGATTGGCAAAAAACGCATTGAAATATCCGAGGATATTTGGTTAATTGAGACTCTGATGTTCTCGCTAAACTTTGTGCAATAATCGTTCAATTTTAGTAACATCGGCAAAGCCCAGAAACATAAGGAAGAATTTGTTACAAGAAAATGGCGATAACTAGCAAAAGCCCCAAGATTCTCAGTTATCGAAATCTTCGCAAAATACTGCATAGATACAACAAAAGCTTCGAGAAAAACTCGAGGGATGATTAAAGACCAAAAACAAAGCGAAAATAATTTCCTAATCTTCATTTAAAATTGATTATAGACAAATACGTATTGGAAAAAAATTATCCGACTTTCGTTCCCTTTTCCAATCACGCTATTATTACTCTTTTTATTCGGAAAATCTTTTCATAGAAACAATAGGGATAAAAAACTTATCGCTTTATTTACACTCGTCAACAAAGATAGAAAAGAAGGGGTAAAGAACATAAGTACTCGGGAATTTATCGATTAAAATGTTGTAATTTAGTAGACAAATTTCTTGATTAGTGAAAATAAATGAAATTTAAAAAAAAAAATGAAATTGTAACAGATTCAAGTTTTCGCAGACTATAGTTTATTCATTTAATTATTACTTATTATTATTATTTAGAATCTCTACGTTCTATAGTCGATCACTCCGTGTTTCAAAAAGTTATAATTTTGAGTAAATTTCGGTGCATTTTTTCTGATTATTTTTTATAGTAAATATCATGCTAAAAGAACACGACTAAAGCGTTATATTTTCAAAGTTATGCTATAATACGCAAAGCAATCATAAAAAAAAATAATTATACTGTGCAGCAAATTTATAGTAAAGGGAGGCGGCTCGGCCACCAAACTGATACGGGGCCCGCCTTGACTCTTGGCAGCCCCGCCCACTGTTATATACTGCATACTATTAGTTATAATATGCATACTGCAACCTTCCCACGGTAAATATCATACAAACTTTCTCACGAAACTGCGCGTGTGTACAAAATTTTTTTTAAAGAAAAATAATCTTTGCGAGCGAAGATTTTTTCGTATTTTCTGGGATACAATTCATCGGTTATTCTTGTATTGATGCTTGTTTTTAAGCACTTCTGAGTGTTGATTTTCATATTACTATTCATCTAATGTCGGTTCGTCTTGCAGACAATTTTAGGTTATTTTTACAGATCCGTCATTTCAAACTATCCCGGGAGGGGGGAGGTAAACTCAAACTCAATGCGAGTTTTTGTGAACAACAAAAACCAAGCCCACTTATATGTAAAGACCCTCCCCCCCTCGACCACCCTAAATGACACGGGCCTGGTTTTTTTAATCGACATTGAAGACCGCTGAAAGAAATTCTGCTGCCGGGCTTACATTAAAACAAATGATTTTTATTCCTACAGTAAACTCCTGATGATCCGCGAGCTGATTATCCGCCAGTCAATCAAGAATCAAGAGAATGTAGTTTCTCGGCAAAAGTCAAAAACCAATGACTGATTCTTTCGAAATGAAATTGTTTTTTGTTTAATTTTTGCTCCTTCTTGATCGTTCGTACTCTTGTTTTTTTATTGATGATAAGTTCCATTGTGCACACATTTTTTACTGTACTGAATGTATTTTACTTGTTTGTACAAAGTTTTAGGAACAAAAAAGTCAAATTTTTGATTAAGAAAAATTTCATCGTATTTTCTAACCGTTTTCTAACTGTTGCTACGTGCATACCTGTTACCGGGAATGGAAGTAAACCAGCTTTGTTAGACGATCAAACTAGAATACCCGCATTTTGACCCTACAATATCACATTTAAAAACTAACGACGAAAAAATAAACACAAGTGAAATCGAAAACAATATGTTTGCGAAATAATTATTACCCAACACCCACAAGAACCAATTTCTGCTGTTCGTGACCTCACGTCCCTCAGATAGAACATAATTCCCGCGCATCTAATAAAAAGAGGTCAAAAGTCCTTGTGGTTGGTCACAATAATGAAACGTGCGGTATGCGACAGGTCATAGTCGCAAGAGCCCGCATTTTGCGATAAAAATCTCTCACTTTCCCTCTTAATTCCTCTGGCGACTTGAAGACAGGGTTGTTGCGTAAAATATAAGGGAAAAAACATGTAATGGGCTTGAACTGGATAAGGCTTACTTCAGACCGAGAGATTATGTCGGTCACTAAGCTTTGCTTTGATTCCTTTTTAGGGATTTTTTGTGAAGTTCGAAGTGATTATTACAGTTTGGTGGCGCAAAGTGGTTGAAACAAGTTGCAACATTCTATCATAGAGGCTCCCATGTTCTTCAGGTACAGATTAGATTTGACGTGGGAAATTCTACTCCTTAGAATCCCATTGAATCAGATCTGGCAGGTATATAAACTTAGGTTGGGGGGACGACAACTAAAGTTAATGATGTAATATATTTTTTCACTTTTTTTTTGAGAGAGAGATGTTTAGTGAAGACAAACCGAAGTACAAAACTGCAAAACTTTCAAAAAACGTAATAATTTCAGCATTCAGTGCCAAAACGATGTGTCCCATTTCCTACACCGTTTAATTATTTTTGGCTGAAAACTTCATTTTTTGAAATCCGTAAAAATTCGTACATATTACCAAGTAAGTCATTAAATCAATTCCTTATTTAAAAGGACAATGCTCCGTACCATTCAACTAAGGGTTCATTTAGGAATGATACATTGATGCTCCAGAACAAGCAAACGTTTCCTTTTTTAAATTTTGTAGTTATACACTATAGCAAAATATAACATAACATTTTCCAAGAAATTCAATAAAATGCTTTGAGGAAAAGCAGAAGTTTTTTTAATATCTACAAATAAACCAAATGCAAAGATTATAAAAAACTACTGTTAATTGCAATTATAAAATAAAGTGAAAGCTTATGTAAGAAGCTACTAAAATCACAGTACAGAAAGTAAAATTACAATAAACAACCTATAAATAGAGTCGAGTACGGTTACAAGTATTTTACACTTTAATTACGCTATGTTGATGTGACATCATTTTATATTTGAATGCTATCTTAGAAAGTTAGACTATTATTAAAACAATTGAAATTGCTTTTTTAATTAAATTCAAGCAAAGAATGTCTGAAATTAATAACACGTCTAAATTTGCATTTGAGCTCTGGTACTGCTCTTCATTTTTAACCGACATTTTGCATCTTTAACGGAAATAAA
>JAXGGA010022696.1:0-14578 GCA_038373865.1 Uloborus plumipes
AGACAGTGCGCCAAGGAGCTAGGTGTTATGGCTGCAGATGTGCCTGTTGCTGCAGACTGTTGTTGCTGGGAGAGATTGCTGCTGATTATTGGCTGAGAGTTGCGGCTGCAGAGGCAAGAGGCGTGTCCGCAGTTGGGCGCACGTGAGTGGGCGCCTAGCGGTTGGACAAACGAGTAGTGATGCAGAAGAAGCGGATCCTGTGCAATGAGTTACCGCCCATAAGCCAGGGCTGAGGCAAAAACTGTAGCAAATGCACCCACAGCTCGATCATAGCATCCTAAGACTGCAGTTTCGCCCTTATTATGGGCTCCTCAGTTAGGAATAGCCAATGATCGAGCCGGAGGCTAAAAATCCTCTTATTGTAGCTAAGATAGCCAACAAACTGGTAGATAAAGTGGCTTATGGGCGGTAACTCATTGCACATTACCCAGCTTTAGCCTTCAAATTTCGAGTTGAGCCGCACCGTAGTTTGCGGACGCTCGCTGGTAAGATAAATTCACTTTATCTACCAGTTTGTTGGCTATCTTAGCTACAATAAGAGGATTTTTGCCTCCGGCTCGATCAATGGCTATTCCTAACTGAGGAGCCCATAATAAGGGCGAAACTGCAGTCTTAGGATGCTATGATCGAGCTGTGGGTGCATTTGCTACAGTTCTGCCTCAGCCCTGGCTTACGGGCGGTAACTCATTGCACGTTACCCAGCTTTAGCCTTCAAATTTCGAGTTGAGCCGCACCATAGTTTGCGGACGCTCGCTGGTAAGATAAATTCACTTTATCTACCAGTTTGTTGGCTATCTTAGCTACAATAAGAGGATTTTTGCCTCCGGCTCGATCATTGGCTATTCCTAACTGAGGAGCCCATAATAAGGGCGAAACTGCAGTCTTAGGATGCTATGATCGAGCTGTGGGTGCTAAAGCGGGATTCTGTGTTGCGTTGTGCTTCATGGCGCCATCTGTTGAGGGTCAGGATCACCACTTGTGGCGTACGAATTGTACGTGTGCCCCGGTGGGGGTAGAGAGACCAGGGACCCTACTGTGATGGGTAGCCTAGTACGTTGGTCCCCGGTGGGGCAAGGACCAGGGACCTCTGTGATGGTAGCCTAGTACTTTGGTCGCTGAGCCAAAAGGCCTCATCATTCAGCGGGCAAAGGGGGCATTATGGTGCTCGCTAAGTATGCCACAACAAACAAGCAAGCAAACCCACATGTGAAACAAATAAAAGCGTATTAATGATCAGTAGGAAAACAATAGGGATCACTTCTAAGTAAAATCAAAATTTTAACAAGTTCGATTTGCGCATTTAGAGACAGCCTTACCCAAGCAGATTTAATTAAGCATTCAGAAAGTAATGGCGTTTCCACAAAAGAACAGCATTGAAAAATAATACACAGCGTGCAGTTGTTGAATCTTCAAGACATCTATTTTTGCAACCATTAGTTCTGTATCCATACTTCCACGAACAGAAATACTCAAAACTCGGATCGGAGTTAAGGTATTGAAAGTTTGAAGTGAAAAAAAATATTTAGTGAAAACATACGAAATTCAACTTTTTATGCGGTCTCTAAGTCCTCTACATCTATTTAGGGAAACATTCTTTAATGATAAATATTAAAAACATAGAAAATTTGAAACATTTGTGACGAAAACTTAAGGAGAAATTCGAGTTCAAAATTTTGGGGGAACGTGGAGAAATGAAATTGTAACATTTCGCCCTTTCGGGGGGGGGGGGGGGGGAGAACGACATGTAATCGAAGTATAAAGACAAAATATTTATATTTTTCATTGCTATTGAAAATGAAATGCAAATGCTGTGCTATGATACGTGAAAACATACTGCACAAATTTGATTTTAAGCCTTTGTTAGCTGTTATATTTTCCCCTAATAGAAGTTATTGACTACCAGTGTAAAGTGGTTTAAGTCACAAAACGCTGCGTTTCATATCTCGATGAAAACTGGGTTTACTGCTATTAATTTTTGTCATGTTGGTATTATTTTTCAATGAGGATTTTTTTTCTAGCATAAAATAATGAGGAGAGGAGGAGTCACATAAAAAGTTAGATTTCGTATTTTTTCACAAATTTTCTGTTTTGTTTCAATTGTTAACCATTGTACTTTTCACCTCATTCTGATCACTTTTTCAATGAGAACTATGTATCTAGGAGTAACAGTTGTTGAAATAGATCTCTTGCAAGTTAAACGAAGGCACACTATGCATGATAAATAAAATTCAAAAATATCATAAAGTAACTTGATAGGAACTTTTTGGATTTGAGCTTGACTTTAGCGTGCTAAACCAACGACTCCTTAATACTAAATGCCTCCTACATTTATCTTAAAACGGGATCCATTTCTTCGAAACAAAGCGCCACCTTGCGGCGTGCAGCTATTGGCGATAGATCCTGATAAATCTCTACTAATAATAAAGCTGAAGGTGGTTCTGTCTGTCCTTCTTTCTTTCTTTCTTTCTTTCTGTCTGTCTGTTACGCGCATAGCGCCAAAACCGTTCGGTCGATTTTCATGCCACTTGGCACAAAATTAGTTTGTAGCATGTAGTTTTGCACCTCGAAGCGATTTTTCGAAAATTCCATTTCGTTCTTTTTCTATTCGAATTCTTAGCGGAAATTCGATAAAATAGGGAAGAAATATTTCACACACATTTTCAAGTCTTATGTCATTCAAAAGCTTGGAATTTTCTGCACAAAATGACGTTTTTTCGAAGTTTCTACGATCATCAGGAGAGCTGTAACAATTGTTTTTAGAATCCCGAAATTCAAGGCTTACCTTCAGTAAAGCAAGCCAAACGATTCTAAAATGGCTTTGCTCGTAGTCCGTGGGACAGTAAGGCATATCGTTTCGTTTGGAAAAAATAATTTTGGCACACGAGAAAACAACGGAAATGTACGAAAAAAATGTTTAGTGTGAACAATATTAAAAGTTCTGGAATAAAACGCTGCTCTCAAGAAAAAAAAAGTGCTAATAAGTAACGAACTATTTCACAAACGCGTAGGTGATATTACACCGAATTTTCTTCCGACGAGCCAATGGGAGGCTCCGAAAACGTAAACAAACATTCGATCGTAATACGCAGTGTTTATTTTATGTAGCTTAGCAAAGCGTTGTGTATTAACTGTTTTGGCTTGTCAGATGACGAAATATTTGTTTTATTCTTCGAACTTTGTTACTACAACGAATTTTTGTTCTAATAGAATGTCAAATTTAATAATAATTTGGCATTACAGCTTCGGTTTCTAACGTTTGGCAACAAATGTCTACACCGTTATGTCTGAGTCATGTGCACTGCGTCGTTTGTGTTTTTTCGTTTTGTCTTTAAATGCTATCGTGTTTTTAAACATACATCATTGGAGTTCTTCATGGATCAAGATTCATTCTTATCACATTAATTTCTAAATATTCTCAAAGATGTGTTGAACTGTGCTGCGGAACTTACATCGCAGAAAGCAGAAGTATCAACTCCGTCACAGAACATCACAGTAATCACGGCATTTAAAACCGATTTGAATCAACTCAAGATATATTCTGGAAACACGATCCTCTTTCGTTCTTCTAAATGTCTTGAAAAATGAGTATGTGCTACAGATTTTATTATTTTCATATTTAATTTCGTTCACACAGGTTAGTATTCACTTACTTTTCAAACGATTTACTGCAAAAAGACCCCCGAGTAGAACTCAGTATAAACCGGGGGCTGAGCACATTACAATTAAAGCCACAACTTTTACCAAATATCAAAGAACCTGCTTCGAATAAATTTCTGAAATGATAACTAATATTTGAGAGCAAGCAGCTGCCATAGAGCAGAGGAATTGACTTGATTGTTCCCCCAAGGACTTAACATCCTATTTTCTATAAAGCATCCTATTTTGTGTTCATCGAGAAAACGTAACAAATGTATTTATCCTGTAGAATATTTACAATGAACAGAAATTTACTTCTTTTAATATTTCCGTTTTCACTATTCAGTGTGAATAAAAATCTTTTCTATGCAATCTTATCATAAAACCTTACAGGAATAAAACTAAGCATACATTTATTGAGAAATTGTTGTGTTTTCAAACTGTAATAATAATTTTGTTTTCAACATCTTTTTTTAATACAAGGTAGTATTTAGTTGTACTTTATACACACAGTTTTTTACATTTTCTGCCTTACAAACTGATTAGAAAATCAATGATCCATATTTCTGATATACAAGACGAGTTATCCACAAAAGAAAAAGAAAGAAAAATTGCACCAACCCTAGGTTTATTGAAGCTATAGAAAAAAGTTTTCTGCGAAACTTTGTTCCATAATGAAGGAGCAACTGGTCAAATTTTTATTTCCTTGTGGTTTTTGTGATACAATTATTAGAGTTAGTTTTTCTGAAAGGTATTTGCACCAGTAGTCCGAATTTGGATGTTGTCACCCCCAAAAATAGTGCAGGGGGCTACTAAAGTTACAACAAATGGCTTCGCTAAAATTCCCATATCTTCATTATTTCTTGATTTATAACCGGTTTTCAAACCTTAAAATGCTTAAATCCACTTTATAAAAATTTGAGGCAAAAAAGTCTCAATTCAAATTGTTGACACGTGTTTCTAAGCTATTAAGAGCTCTTTTTTCAATGTAAAAGATGAGAGTTTATGAACGTAAAGTCTACCGGCTAAGGATGTTTTTTTTTTCATTGAATAGGGGCTCCTTGTAATTAATTCCTTCATTTGGCCAATCGGGTGGGGGGTCCCCTTCCCCTAAGTTTGGAAACAAAATGTGAATGCAAATTTGTGTGTGTATTTACCTTTTTTACAATATGTATTGAATTTGCCCCTTTGCCCTGACCCACCGTTTAGAGGAGGTTAAACTGCCCCCCGTCCACCCTATTTCTTTGAAAAATTTTGTTTTTTGTCGCTCCCACTCAGGGGTGCCCACAGGGGGGAGATTATGGCGCAAGTTGCGCCATCAACATTTTTGGGGGGGGGGGGATTTTTTTTAACTCATGTATTTGTTTATTTAAATTATTAAAAATTTATTTTTTAATTTAAATTACTTACTGTTTTTTTAAAATGAAAATTATTCATGAATTTATTTTTTCAATTTAAATTATGTTCTTAATTTGATTATTTTTATTTATGTATTTATTTATTTGTTGTGTGTGTGTGTAATGTGTATGCGATTGGAAATGTCTGGAAGGAAAAAAAAGCGATTCTATTCTGCCCATAGTTTGAGCTTTTAAAAAAGTAATAATATATGAAAAATATAATAGTTATAATTTTAATAAATATATAAATGACGATAAAAAATAAATAATATAAAAAAATGAATAAATAATATTTAAAAAATAAATAAATAATATTAAAAAAAATAAATAAATAAGATTTAAAAAAATAAAAAATAATAAAAGGGTAGAAAAATTTTTTTTAAGCATAAGGGGATTGTGAAAATTTTTGGGGGGGATTTTAAGCCATTGAGCTTGGGGGGGGGGATGGGCACCCTTGGTTACATCCGAATTCGTACTCCTGGTGCCAATACCTTTCAGAAAAAGTAACTCCCATAATTATATTACAAAATTCTCACGGAGAACCAGCTGAAGTTTTACAGCCGCTCAAGAAAACCACGAGTGAGCACGGCTCGGCGTCGAAAAAAATGTCGCCAAGCCGAAAAGTAGCCAACCTACAAAATATACTGAAACCGTTCCGTAATATATTTTCCGGAGCTGCAGTTTAATTTATTCTAGTGTCCAGCGTAAAATTCAATTGTCGACCATGTTTCGTCCGTTATTTTACGAAATTCGCCCTCTAAATTACCGTCTATAATGAATTTTACAACTCACCAAACACATATTTACCACAGCAAAACCATTGCTTTTACGTGGAAAATCGAGTAGACGAAATTATAGCGGAGCAACATGTTTACATTTTCCTTGTCTATGATTGGTTCCGAGTTGCTGAACGATGCAACGATAAAAGAAGCATATTCCTTCGCAAAGATGATACAGTTCCTCATTTAATTTCAATTTTCGAACTTAATTGCAGCAGTTAGTTCCAGAACTTTTTGTCTCGTAATTTCTAAGCATAATTTTACAAAAAAGTGGTATTTTCTTTCGTGTCAAAATTTTTGCTAAGAAACTTGATTTCTAGCAATAATTCCGGAGCTGAACCACGGACTAGGTAGTATTTTTTCGGCCCAAATAAGGAGCGTAGTATTTTTCTGGCAACCCTGTTTCCAATATACTAATGACTTAATTAAAAGATTTGGCGGATTTTTTTTTCATTTTCATAGATGTCGCATTTCAGCAATATGGATTTTGGCAACGTTTGTAAACAGTAGTATTTTGTAGTATATTTTTTTAGAGGAATCGTAGTATTTTTCTGTTTCAATTCTCTGGCAACCCTGTTTTTTTCCCGATGAAAATGTGCTTTGGGACCCTGCTTGGCGCATTTTTGCGTGTCTCGCGGAATTGAAAACTCCGAGAGAAACTACGCAAAATAGTCAGGGTTACCACGCTTGGCGCACCTATAGCCCATTTAGCAAAAAAAGGGTACTTAATGCACAGATTAACCAAATATCGTATCAATTACGATATTGCATCGTTCTTTTTGAAGTGTTTCATTTCGGAAAATGTAGTGTTTTGTTTTTAAAGCTAGGAAAGAAAACTTTCTTCTTCTTTTAAACTTTGGTAAGATTTCTGTTGGTTTCTGTGAGTAACAAAATTTTTCTTATTTTCTCTTTTGGCTTATTTTTGTGCACCTCTCCTTGGGGTTGCATTCGAATGTCCCCAAGGGGGTGTTTTACCCCTTTTATGGGGTAAATCAGTGTTTTCAATGCAGACAAAAGTGATATGTATACATTAGTTAAGGATTCCGGGCTGTTGTGCCGTGGTCTAAATGGCTTTAATCCATACGTTTCGATCGCAACTGCGGCGGTCATCTTCAGTGGGTGTCGTTGATTAATTTGGCGACTGATGCGAAATTTCGAACTGCTGCAAGATTTTAAATTGAAAAGGCAGCGCCCTCTACCTTCCGGCTCGGGATTGACAGATGACTGGATGCCAAAGCTTGTTAACTTTTACTTGTTCCTCCTTCTTGTTAAAATTATTTGGGTGTTTGAAAATTTCAATGGCCTCTCTCTTCAATCTGGGGAAAAAATTTGAAGTCCGTGAAATTATTTTGGCCTCTTTGAATTTTATATCAAGGATTCCATTAGAGAAAGTGTGCTCCGCGATCGCCGACTTTTCAGTCTGACCCAGCCGGCAATTTCTCTGATGCTCTTTGATTCTTGTATTAACGCTCCGTTTTGTCGTCCCGATATAAACTAATCCACAGGAGCAGGGGATCTTATAAACTCCTGCGGCGGACAACGGATCTCTAGCATCTTTTACTGAACGCAGCAGATCGCTGACTATTGGAGGGCTTAAAAACCGTCTTAATATTATGTCGACGTAAAAGTCTTTCAATTCGGTCTGTGACGTCCTCAACGTAGGGAAGGTAGGCTACGGACTTGACCGGTTCTTCTTTAGGCATCTTTCTTTCAGTCTTGGGGTGGAAAGCTCTTTTAATTTCTTGTTTAGAAAATACATTGGCTTGGAAGACACTAGTAAGGTGGGCAAGTTCATTTTCAAAAGCAGACGGTTCGCAGATTCTTGAGGCCCTGACGAAAAGTGTTTTTAACACTCCCCTCTTTTGTCGAGGATGGTGATTGGAGTCCTTGTGTAGATAGCGATCTGTATGTGTTGGCTTACGGTAAACACAATGGCCAAGGGTTCCGTCTTCCCTCCGGCTGACACAGACATCCAGAAATGGTAACATTCCGTCCTTCTCAGTTTCCATGGAAAACTTAATATTCTCATGTATGTTGTTGATATGAGTCAGAAATCGGTGAAGTTCGTCACTTCCATGGCTCCATATGACAAAGGTATCATCAACGTACCTTAGCCAACAGGTTGGCTGCTTTTTGGCGGTGCTGAGAGCCGCGTCTTCAAATTTCTCCATATAAAAATTGGCGATAACAGGGCTCAATGGACTCCCCATGGCAACACCGTACTTCTGCTCGTAGATGCAATCGTTCCAGGGGAGTGTTAAAAACACTTTTCGTCAGGGCCTCAAGAATCTGCGAACCGTCTGCTTTTGAAAATGAACTTGCACACCTTACTAATGTCTTCCAAGCCAATGGATTTTCTAAACAAGAAATTAAAAGAGTTTTCCACCCCAAGACTAAAAGAAAGATGCCTAAAGAAGAACCGGTCAAGTCCGTAGCCTACCTTCCCTACGTTGAGGACGTCACAGACCGAATTGAAAGACTTTTACGTCGACATAATATTAAGACGGTTTTTAAGCCCTCCAATAGAGTCAGCGACCTGCTGCGTTCAGTAAAAGATGCTAGAGATCGGTTGTCCGCCGCAGGAGTTTATAAGATCCCCTGCTCCTGTGGATTAGTTTATATCGGGACGACAAAACGGAGCGTTAATACAAGAATCAAAGAGCATCAGAGAAATTGCCGGCTGGGTCAGACTGAAAAGTCGGCGATCGCGGAGCACACTTTCTCTAATGGAATCCGTGATATAAAATTCAAAGAGGCCAAAATAATTTCACGGACTTCAAATTTTTTTCCCAGATTGAATAGAGAGGCCATTGAAATTTTCAAACACCCAAATAATTTCAACAAGAAGGAGGAACAAGTAAAAGTTAACAAGCTTTGGCATCCAGTCATCTGTCAATCCCGAGCCGGAAGGTAGAGGGAGCTGCGTTTTCAATTTAAAATCTTGCAGCATTTCGAAATTTCGCATCAGTCGCCAAATTAATCAAATCCAAATTAATCACCCACTGAAGATGACCGCCGCAGTTGCGATCGAAACGTATGGATTAAAGCCATTTAGACCACGGCACAACAGCCCGGAATCCGTAACTAATGTTTACACCGGCCGTGAAAGCCTTCATTCTTACAAAAAGTGATATGAATTGGCGCGACCACTTGGCGATAGATCACCAGCTTTTGGTCGCCAAATGTTTGACGCCAATTTGGCGAAAAATTTTTTACATTTTTTTTGGTTCAATTTGGCGCTATTGGCGATATTTTGCGAAAAATCTACTGAATAATGTTAAAATCGGCGATATTTAGGAAATTAATCATTGTAAAACATTTTTTTGCATTGTTTCGTGGCAAACTAGGGATATAAATGTTTGAATTGTTATCTTGATCACTCCAAGCACTATTTTAGCACTTAAGGCATTTACTAAGCAATTTACACGTAAAATTAAGTAGTGTGGGGTCCATATCAGATTTTTATATCATACTTTGAAGGAATTATAGTTGAATTATAACTGAAATAGAGCATTTTTTCTGCTATATCAATTATTTTACAAATGAACTTTTAATTTTATACCACGGGCAATGCCGTGCGGGTACCGCTAGTAACTAACTAAAGAAAAAAAAGAAAATAGTCTCTGTTAAGCATGGTTGATTGGTTGTGCATGATTTTCTGGCGCAAGAGCCTTCAAAGGCTGTGCTGCGCCATATGTTAATCTTGGTAAATCTCGTCAAGGAGAAGTTTTCTTATTCGCAGTTTTAGAGCTTAAGCATTACAATTTTGCTAATACAAGACAGATGGGTGATTCTCCAAAATCCGAACAATATGATGTCCCCGTAGGACAGCACAAAAATGATTTGACCTAGAAAGTTTTTTTATTTTTTTAATTGTTAGAAATACTTATTCTGATGTTATTCAATCCATATCAAAGCAATTTTTCATTTATTTTTTTCTACAAAAATTTTTGAATAGCCAAAAAGTCACCTTTTTTGCGTGTCCCACCCTGTTTCTAAAATGTAAATAAATTATTTTAAACTTGTACGTGAACATTGCATAAATTCCACTTGTAGTGTTGAATTATGTATAGTTATGAGTGTAATATAGTGTTGTTTTAGCTTATTTAAATGGTTATATAATCAGGTACATCATTTTGAAGTTTGTCCCCAGATTGCATGTCCCTCTCCTGGCCTACAAATTGGTTCAATTATTAAAGGCAAAAAGAAGGAATTTTGAATCTGCAGTACTATAACACTGTTTATTCTCATCACTTCTTTGGACTCATAGAGTATTTTGTCTATAGAATGTGTCTGCTGTTCGTATTATTTTTCCTTAGTTCAAAATGAGGTATGTAACATTTTCGATGTCCCTCTCCTGGCCAACATTTCTGTTCTAAATAAGATAAAAATAATAATTCTGCCTGCAGTGTGCAATTGAGTTAAGAGGATGAAAGAGAAAAATACCATTATTTACCTTCTATATAATTCCGGGTAGAAATATCAGCCTTTTTTGATTAAAATGTCCCTCTCCTGGCGCAAAAAAAATGTCCCTCTCCTGGCGCAAAAAAAAAATGTCACTCTAGCATTACTTTTAAAGCACTGGTAAAACATCCGGTAGAATAGATGGATTTATTTACCAAACATTAGTTTTAGAACTAAGATTATGATAAAAAGTTGGCAGACGATAAATTAAAAAATGTAACTAAAATAATTCTTTTATTTAGTTGTTTGTTTCTTGTTTTTCAGACGAATTTTTCAAAACAAATCTGTCGGTTAGACATTTTTTAACTTTAACGCTGCTCGAATAGGTGAGTGAAGTTACATTAAATTTTGTTGTAGATTCATTTTAGAGAACAGCTTTTTTGCCTGAAGTAAATTATCTTTCTGAACTGGATAATTTAAATTAACAAACCTGGTACTTACTCTGAAAATTGTTAATAACTATTTTGGTTTAGAATTAAGCTCTAGTTGAATTCTATTTTGAAACTGATGCTAACAATGGTAGTGATAGAGGCAACAATAATTATTGTGACAGCTTAATTTAATTAATTATACCAATTAGAAATAAAACACTTAGAGAATTACATTAAAAGTAATAGCTATACATGTTCGAATATTGATGAATTAATTTATATAAATATTAAATTTGTGGGATGCTGCATCTCTTAAAACAGTGTTCGTTTAAGGAGGTTGTAAATTAGTGTTGTTTGTCAACAATAAACATAGTTTTTCATTCATGTTGAAGTTATTTCTTTGTTATTGTTGTAAAATTTCTGTTAATCCTTGATAAAATTCATTTGTTTGCTCGCTTAGTGCTTCTTGTCACTCTCTCGGTTTGAAAAAATTGACCCCCCCCCCTTTGGGGGGTGTAGCATACTTAAAGTGAGTTCCCTCTATTTTTCTCTTAATAAGCTCCTAACAAAGAGTAAGTATGATTTTTTTTAGATTTTTTTAAGCATTTTTATTTTTATAGAGTTTGTGAGTCGAAAATACCAGGTTTTTGGAGAATCACCCAGATATTTATTTTTTTCTAATAAACTCTGGTAAAATTGCGCTTGAATTTCATTTTCTTACTGTACTTATTTTTTTTAATTCGTGCAATATGGATACAGCGACAGCAGTAAATTTTACCGCGAGCAAAGCCGTGGCGGGTAACTCTAGTAGGTAAATAAATAAAATCTATATCTATAAAAATGAGTGTATGTATACTTGTTCTCTATACAAATCCACAGTTTGCGTCAGATTTTCATCAAACTTGACACAGAGGTTCCTTGATGCCCTAGAATTCTCATAGGCGGGGTCTTGAAATTTTAAAAAATCTAAAAAGCTCAAATTTAAATTTTTTGTCAAAAATGACCCTTTTATAGAAATCTAGCCTATTTATATTGTAATCGAGATAGGCCTTTTAGCATTCAAATTGATGAAATTTAAGATTTTTAAACATGAGTATTTTCCAACAATGATTACGATTAGAGTAATGAATTTTCAATTTAAGGCTCACCTATTTCCTTTTAGCATTGAAATAAGTAAAAAACAATCATAATTCATGTGGACTTTATAAAAAGAACCACGGATTTGAATTTCAAATTTGCAATGCGACGACAGTTGTGTCTGTAATGGAGATAAGCCTTCAGAATGAAAAATAGATTTATTTCTGAGTTATAATAATTTTTACTTTGTAGGTGGGAACAATTAATAGAGAAAAGTTAATATTTTAAACTTGGCGGGTGAAGTGAAATTGATGCAATTTTTTCACTTCCATGTGCATGTATTTCATGCCAGTGGACGCGGCAAAGCACAGACAACATTTATCTTTAATTTTCACCTTTTGATAAGACTTTTTTTGTAAACGTTTAACTTTTTGTAATATTTTAGTTTTCTTCAAAGTTTGTACCTAAGAGACAGATTGATGCAAATTATTTTATACCCATATGAATAGAACTCTTTCAAACTTTTTTTCCCTGAATGCTATGTTGTATTAATAAGCACCCGGGCAACGCCGGGTATTAAGCTAGTTAAAAAATAAAAATAAAGAAATAAAAAATCGCTAATACTGCACTTCTCACGGCAGAATTAGTACAACATAAAAAAATCAATTGTGTTCTAACTTATTATTTGTTTGTACTATTTCTATGTATAAAATTGTTGTATTAATAAAATCATGTGATTTAAAGAAAATTGCAATTTGATAAAATATTACAAATTAGAAACTTTTCTTTTTAATTTTAACATTAAATATTGATGAAAAAAAAAACAATTTACCTAGTATTTTCCCATATTCTTCTGTTCGGCACTTTTATTTCTTTTTGATGCACGAATTTTTCAAGTATATTTTCAATTTTTCGCAATATACACTCTCTATAATTCAGTTCAAAAATTTGAAAAAGAAAAAAATGGAGCTGAAATTGCACATATTCACAAATAGCATAAACTAAGATTTAAAAAGAAATTAATAAAGAAAAAAAAGCTTACCTTTTACTTTTTTCTAGAGTTCCATAATTTTGCGAGCTATCCGTATTGCTTGAATTTTCAAAGTGAGGTAATATACATTCTTTTTTCGTTACAGCAGATGAATCTTCAGAAAATGTAATTAAGATTCGCCTTAGCTTGTCAATATTAACCCAGAAATTCTCATCATAAAACGCCGCCGAAGTTTCAAATTTCTTCGACATGTTTTTAAAATACTGTATCTTTTTACTGCATGAAAGTTTGATTTATTTATTCTATTTTGACGTATTTATTTTCCCTAAAATTAAGATTACTTGATTAATAAAAAAGTCAGACGATTCAATAAAATTAAATTCAAGGATGTTTTGCATGATGATGAGCTTTTTAAATCGTTTGCGAAGGATAAAATTGATAAGAAAAGTTTCCACATAAGAATTTAAATATTTTGTCCTTTTTTCTATGGATCTTTCTTTTATTTTTATTGAATTTAATATTTTGGTGATAAATTATGAATTTATGGATTAAAATAAATATTAATATTCTTTTCTCCCCTTTTTAAAAAATAAAATAAAGTAAATAAATAATAATAATAATGTTTTTTTTTTTTTGAAACCCATAATTTTTACTTCCTTTTTGTGGTTAAAGAACTCCAATGAACTATAGAGGGCCTTTCGGCCACTGTCTTATTTTCTCGGTGAAAGGGAAAACAAACGCATGCGGTAAAGTATATTCATTGCTTCTAAGCTTAATGATTTTATGTGTGTATGATTGTTTTATTCTTCATTCTTTTGAAATAAATGTTTTAAGTTTTGTGGATATTCTGACCCATATAAAAAGCGATGAGAAACCAAATTACTAAAAGTTAGTAATTAAATCAAATTACATAGTATTCCATTCTTTTATCGATTTTTTTCCCTTCTTTTTTTTATTCGACCGAAATATGCTACGAACCATAACTTTAGAATTTCTTCAAATGCATCTATAAATAATAATTGCTCGAAGAACTTGTAAAAATTATCTTTCAACAATGAACACTGTCGATATTCTAGGGTCATTCTACGTCAAATCGCCTAAGGTTAAGTGCCGTCATGTCTCGGATTTTGTTCAATATTTTTTTACGAATAGATAGATACCTATGAGATAAACTCAAATTATTTTTTTTTTTAATTTTTGAATAATGATTTAGGATTGTAAAATTTTTTGAAATTTTGATTTTTTTCAGAATTTTTGCTTTCACATTCTTGGTACTCATTTTGAAAAAGCTCTGTAATTTCCTCATTTTTAATTCAATTAAGCCAGTTTACCTATTATTTTAAGGCTATTTATTTTCTCCTTCAATATTAGCGACAAAAGTAAGATTATGAAAAATAGAATTTTGCCAATGGTCCTCTCAAGTCAAATTTTAATGTTTTTCAATTGGTATGTTCAATAGGTCATATCTCCGGAGTACCAACTAAGAACTGCACCATTGTTTACTTCCTTTTACGTAGCAAAGGAAGTATTGTGATCGTGAAAAAAAATTCCCTCAGGGTCTAAATTTTAATTTTGCTCACCCCCGAATGAATGTTGAGCAGTTTTTTTGACCTGTCAGCACGCGCATATGTACCTACCATCATGTAACCAGCCGAAAAATCCTTTTCACCCCCCCCCCCCCCGAGTAAAATATTACGAGTTTTCTCGTGACGTCAGTCAAAAAAATTCAAAAATTCGTTTTCCATGGAAACAAGCTCTGGAAGGCAAGATACGTGTTGACAGCAAAAATCGCATCAATCAAGCTAGTAGTTCCTAAGTTTGGGCCTCCCCCTTTTGAATGTTGACGAGAAACGACTGGTTCAT
>JAXGGA010022697.1:0-14573 GCA_038373865.1 Uloborus plumipes
GTAAAATATTTTTGTGTCTTATGTATATATGTATATCAATACCATTCTAATGGTATTAGAAATAAACAATCATCATTAGCCATATATTGCAATGCAATATTTTATTTAAGACACCTTTACTTTCAAACGTAACACCAAATTTGAAAATTTGGACCCTAAAATTTTGGACACATTTGGTTTTTTCTTTCTTGACTCCTTGCATTCGCAATTTGTAAGTGGTGCTTAAAACTGCTTTTCCTTCTCAAAATACTGTGCTCCTAATTTTTCTGTGGTAGATTGGCAGCTATAAGGTATATTTTCTCATGGGAGAAGGTGTTAATGCTTACATCATTGAACACTTGGATTGATTAGAGTACAGAATACCATTTAGTTTTTGAAAAAAGCATATCATATAACTTTTAGTGGAATATTTAGCAACTTTTTATGATCTTTAAAACTAATGTCATTTTTTTTGTACACGGCACGTTTGGAATGCCGGAGTATTAAGAGTGGCACGCGAAGGAGTCAGTGAAAATTTTTAAGTTTGGAAAACATTTAATATTTAAGGAGCTTTATCAAACTCAAAAAACTCCACTCCTACTTTAAGGAAACATTTAAAGTCTTTTATTAATTTCCATATAATAATGGATATGTTAAAAATGTAATGATGGTCAAAATAAAAATATAGCTAATATACTAATAGCATTATCTGGAAACATAGTCATGCGTTAAATAGATGATATGAACAAGGAGGTGTGCACATAATTTGTTTGAGCAACAATATTGCTATGTAATAGTATCTATGTGTTGCACACACAATTGTGATATTGCCGGAGAACTTGTTGATTTACACTATTTTAGTATCTGCATCAGATGACATTTTTGATGAACTTAAAAATGTATTTGATGCTAAGAAAGTAAAGTGGATAGAACGCGATAGTTTGGTTTCAGGGGTTAGTAATAGACTTTCTTCCACGTCGTGGCACCATGAGCAACTCTTTGTATGCGAGTAATCTATCAATGTGCAACTTCTTGCACATCTTTGATTGAGCTGAAAGAACTGACCAAGGGAAAACCAGGCCATTTTTTTGTTCTCCAGTTACGCGAACATTCAAAAAATCGGGCTGGTGCTGTACTCAAACTAGCAGCGGGACATGGTTACCTCACCGCTCATCTTGATCGAACCAAAAACGTGAGTAGCTCCTTGTGTTCCCTTTGCAGTGGGGGGGGGGGAGTTATGGTTGCTGTTGCTAACCACCTTCTTAAGTGTTCAATACTTCACGATTCTACATTTTCACGTTACTAAGAAGCTAAGAAATGTCAAACTTTTCATTCTGTGTTTTGTACTAAGTACTAGGTCTAGGATTTTTAGCCTATAAGGCTGCTGTATTGGAAATTTAAAATTAAAAAACGGGAAAAATTTTGCGTGTAAAGACGGGTTTTGCATGGTTGGCAGCATCAAAATTGTTACATTGCTTGCAAATTATTTGGGACGAAAAGTTAAGTAAAACATTACGTTATCCATCAGAAACTTCTTTCTGCAAAGGCGTCTTCTGTTTGCTGACCATGTGATGTGCTGTTTTAACAAAATACTGGCTCTAGCTCATATCTTGTTACAGCTCTGAATCGAAGAGCTTTTTATGCACTGAGCTTCTCCATTGTTCAAACCTGCATGCTGTTTGATATATTATCGCGCGACCTTCCTCGTAATTGCGCATGGTCAGGTCTCTTCTGATTTTCTCAAAATAGGGGGAAATGAAAAGTAACATTCACAAGGAAGTAACAAGTGAGCAAAAACTCAAGGCATCGAGAATAGCGCACCTCCTTAAGCTATTGCCCCTTTTTCAAATGGAACAGTTTGTGGCTGGAGTTCGAAAACAAACAGAAGAAAAAATGCTCTATTTGTGTAAAAAGTACTTAATGAGCCCATAAATAACGTTTTTCGAGCTATCAAGATTGTTTATTGCTTTTACTTGACCGTAGTTGATGTTCCTTTGATTTTTTTTACTGTCTCTCTCTCTCTCTACTGTCAGTCCATCACGAAAAAGCTCCCGCCGGATTGTCTGCACCAGTCTATTACCATAGAAACGGACCTGATTCATTGTCTGGAAGGGTTAGCCAGTATGTTTTTTGCGCGGCAATTTGCCATTCGTCTTCTCACTTTTGTGTAGTCGCACGGGTTTCATTCGTTATCAAGCTTCCACCGAAAAAATGAGACCTGCCTCGTTACTGTAGCTACAGACAGGCACAGACATTTCGGCGGGAGCTTTTCTCGTGATGGACTGACAGTATGCTTATAATGCAAATATTTCTTGTTCGCCTGCCTCTGTGAGCATGTTCCTCCTTCTGGGCGGTGGCCTCTCTGTCCCCAAAACTTTATTTATCCCCGGCCCTTTCAATCCTCTTCAGAACACAACAACATCCAGCCCCTATCATTTATTTGAGGTTTGATATCTTGGATTCCAACAATGTTTTTTACAATTATAATCGCGATAGGAGCCATTTGTAGAAACAAAAACATAATGGTAGGGTCTTTTTGCAGTCAAAATGCAAGACTTCAAAATTCAAAAAGTATGCCATCTCCTAGATATATAATTGACTTTTTTTTCATATCAAAATATCTTTCAGTGTGTTGAAAAAATTAAAAGTGGCACGCGCGGCTTTTTTCTCCAAACAGTGGCACGCTTTCCAAAAAGGTCGGCCACCCCTAAACTAGGACATAGTAATGGACCACTAAATGTGTCCACAGACCAGTAAATTTTCGTATTTATTTGGTTCTTTGAGCCAATGGCATATTTTTCTAAATTTCTACCCCCGACACATATGCATTTCTTTTTGTTAAAATAACTAATCCCACAATGATGCATCAATGTGTACAAATGGCGATACTGTGGTCTCTTAATTTCAAAATGAGTGAAGAAAGTGAGCAAAGGAATTCTTGTGCATTGACTTCCTACCATACTTCTACGCCATTAGCCACTCCATAGCTCTATGGGTATGATTGTTAAATAAATAGGATTTTATTCAAAATGTTCCTACCCAATAATTTGAAAATTTTACTTGCTGCCAAGAAAATAATTAAAAAATATTAAATTGCATTGTTACAACTTCTATCTGTTTGGAGAGGGCAAAAACCTTCTGGGTGTCTGTTAAAAGTCTGCTATAGATTTTATTCTATTATGTCATGTCATGTCTCCTTGAAAATCAGTACAGTCTAAGTCATTTTTAATGACAATGCTGTCAGTGACACTTTGATTATAACCTCAGTTAATTGCTGCACACAGTAGATCTCTATTTAAAGTAACAATAAGCCATCATGCTTTTCGCCTCATAGTTAAAATGCAGATCTCAGTTTAGTCACAAACTTCGTTTTTTATTTTATTGTACATCCAGTAAAATTCTGACTTCGTTAAAGGGAAGTCTAAAGTATATCACTATATACATCAGTACTTACTTGTAAGGTGACACTCATATTTTGTTGCAGTGCTTCCGAAAGGAACCCTTAGCAATCGAAGTAATGCAAAGAAAGAAAATACTACATCTGAAAATAATATTGGTAAGGTTTTTTTTTTTTTTTTTTGAAATTGTTTTTGGTATGAATGAAAAGTTATTGGAAATACATGTTATTTAATCAATTATTAATGCTTTTTAACATATGTAGATCGTTGCCTCAGAGCAACAGTAATATGTCTGAACACTAGAAAGAGTAAGATAAAGGGGTCAAGATGCAGAAATTTTGTGAGTGACCAATGTGCACTAGGGTGGAGCGAAAAATAAAAAGTTTTTCAGATCAACTTCTAATAGTTGCCAAAAGTTGTCTTTGGTGATAGTTAGCTTTTGTGCAAAATTTGAGAAAAATCGGTTCATATCTTCAGGGGGCGCTGCGATCGCCAAGTTTTATCATAGCTTTTATCGGGATTTTGTGGTTAAAATATGAAAAACAATGCCGTTAACTAATCTCATCGCATTTTTTTTACTCCTAAGATATATTCAAGCATTCAAAGCATACGAAATAACTCACAAAAATTAATTTATATTTCAAGCATTTAAAAAGAAACAAACACGTGAAAAAAAGTGATTTTTTTTTTTAATATAAATATATCATATAAAATAATGTTTGTGAGTCATTTCATATGCTTTTAATGCATGAAAACATCTTTTGAGTAAAAAAACGCAAAGAGACTAGCTAAAGGCATTCTTGTTAATGATAAAATCCATAACAAAGCTGTGGTAAAACTTTGCGATCGCAGCGCCCCCTGAAGATATTAACCGATTTTTCTCTAATTTTACACAAAAGCTAACTATCACCAAAGACAACTTTTGGCAACTATTAGAAGTTGATCTGAAAAACTTTATTTTTCGCCCCATCCTAATGTGCACCAGTGCTGCTGAGTCTTGAAGTGCAAAATGTGGGAGGAGGGCCTTTAGTTTCAGAAAAAATAAATCAACAGAACTTTTATGTTTTAAAGAAGAATTTTTAATGCCTATTTATTTACATAAACATGCGTTTTGGAGATAGGTTTTTAATGGTGTTTTTTTTTTCCCCAAAAAAGAAAAATGTAATAGTAAAATAAATAAATGAAAAGATGGTGAGAAACTTTTAGATGAAGTAGTTTCTGTTTATATAGTCACAGTCTGTAAAGCAATGAGGATAAAATACAATTTTGCAGATGAAACTTCGCTTTTTAAAAAAATAATTTAAAAAATATATATTTTATGGCACATTTCTTGTTATTTTCAACAGTTTGTAGTACGATAAACATTCATTTCTGTTTTTCAAAACTTAGGACCCTAATATTTTTGAACGAACAGTCTGATTTGAACAAACTTTTTTTGTTTGAAACATCTCGGGAACAGAGCTGCGCAAAGCCTGATTGGCTCCGTCGTGCAAATGTCTTCAGAGCACCTTATTCAGTGGCGTTTGCAGAAAGCATGGGTGTTTGATAGTGGACACCAGCAGTGATGTTGTAGAGACAAATATAATTTAGAAAAAATACGTTTCGCATATAATTTGTTAAAAAAAGAAAAAAAAGTAACAATTTGTGCTTTATCAAACTGTATACTGAAATACAATAATTGAAAAAAACCTTTTTTAGTCCTAAAAACATAGTATTGAAAGAAAAAAAAATTATATTATTTATGCAAATAATGTATACAACATATAAATTTGAAAAATATGGAACTTAAAATATATATAAATGTAAGCTAAGTAATATATTTTTATTGAATTAAATGTTCGCATTTTTGAACTGGCACTTGTTTTTTTGGAGCAGTTTGAAGCACACTTTTTAAAGCAGCAATCAAAACACTGCTGAGAGCCCTTTTTAGAATACTTATTTGGTTCAACACACTTTTATGTAGCACTTTTGAGAATCCTCTTTGAACACAAATGCATGCCTTCAGAACACATTGTTTTTTTTTTTATATAGCACTTATAAACCACCACTTCAATTACACTAAAATGAAACCCTTCGCATTAAAACCAATACTTCTAAACTACGGATGAGTTAAAAAGGCATTAAATTTAATACATAATATAAACGCATTGTTCAAAACTTTTTTAACTTAAAAAAAACTATTAGTTGAAGTAAAGAGAAGATAATCGTGTAATTAATGGTCAAATAGTAACTTTTCGAAACTGAAAAGCTAACCTAAACTTAGTCTGTACTAACTTAGTAGTACTGTCTAAACTTAGACCGTAACCAAACTGGAGGCAAAAATACTCTCATAGAAGCTAAGAGTGCCAAACAAAATGGTAGTTAATGTAATAATTTTACTATAGTTTTAAAAACTAAAAAATACGCTTTTAGAGAGTTTTTCCTTTGCAAATGTAAAAGTAATATACTTAATAGTATCACTGATACTAAGGGTTAAACTATACTTCATGATACTCTGATTTTCAAAACTATGGAATATCTGCTAACTTTTTATGCACTTATAATCTATCAACATGTAATATAGTTTAGCCTTTAGTATTAATAATAGAATTGAATGTATTACTTTTATGTTTGCAAAGAGCATAAATTTTATTTTTTTTTTCAACGTTGCATATACACACTAACAACTGAAACACTTAAAATACATCAACATGTAATGTAGTTTAGCCTTTAGTATTAATAATAGTATTAAAAATAGGGATGCACCGAGAAGCAAATTGGCCGATTACCGATTAATCGGCTGTTGATAGTCGGCCGATTTATCCGCTGAGCCGATTAATGATAAGGATGATTGTTTTTCTACTACCAATTTTACCATTGCTGTTTTTTTCTCTCTTAAACAAATCCAAGTTTAAAAATAGTAAGTAATTTATCTCTGAGAGAATTTTTTTTTTCATTTTCCTAGTTTTCACAAAATAATTTCAATGATTTATCAAATTTCTTAGAACCAACTTTCATATTATTGTCAATAATATAATTAACACATTGTTAGTTTTGTTAATTGGACATAAAAACTCAAAAAAGGGGGAGGGGGAATCTGTGGTAAACACTCCAATTTAGGAGTACTTTTAATTCATATTTTTTAATACTTAGTAGCAATTTAATTCAATACTTATATTCCTTGAAAATTAGAGGTTATCTAAAAGCACTGTTCTAAGGAGAAAACTATCGCCACATGAAAAATATTGCCACATTGTCTATGTATATTTATTTAAAGTATGAGAATTACTATTGCTGGTAATAAAATTATTCATCATTGTTTCTTAGTGAAGGTATACTTTAAAAAATAATATCCGAAAAATATTTTTCGGCCGATTAATCGGCCCGATTTTACCGATTATTAATAATCGGCAAAATGGCCGATTAATCGGTACTGCCGATTAATCGGTGCATCCCTAATTAAAAATATTACTTTTATATTTGTAAAGAACGTGAATTTCATCTTTTATTCAGAGTTACATACATACCCACATGTAAAACTAATAAAAGTGTATTAAAAATAGCAAACAGTATACAGGGTTCCCACGGTCCTTAAAAGTCCTTAGAAACTCCTTATTTTTCATTTTTCAAAATAAGGGCCCTGAAAAGTACTAATTTTTGGCTCAAGGTCCTTAAAATTCCTTCCAAGCCCTTATTTTTTAATTTTGCTAACAATTTAATGATTTAAAATTGCTAACAATATTGGAAAAATATTCTTTTAATTTCTCAAGCATGACCTTAAAATATCTACCTATCACATCCGTTTGGTTTAACTAATTAAGAATAATTATTTTTTAGTCTTAGCTTTGAATTTTAATGATAAATGTTTTTGCAATATTTTTGCAAGTTTTTGCAAGTCCAAAGTGTGTTTATGTAACCGATAAAATTTATGTATATTTGATTATACTTTCGAGGTCCTTAATTGTTTTTAAAAAAGTCCTTATTTTTCGTTTTAAGAAAGGAGTGGGAACCCTGGTATAGCTATAAGAGTGTTTCTGCCTCTAGCTCGGTTACTGTCTAAACCAGACTGATGATTTGAATGAGGATGAAACTGCAGTATCTGGATGAGTTATCCGAGCTGGCGGTGTATTTCATGTAGTTATGCCTTAGCCCTGGCTAAGGGGTAGCAACAGTGGCGTGCCGTCCATGGACCAGAAGGACTAGGCTAGTCCCTTAAATAATCGACCAGTCAAAAAATAAAAAAGAAATTCAGGGTTGCCACGCAACAGGGAAACCTGAAAAAACAGGGAAAATACAGGGAATTGAAAAATCAACAGAAAAACAGGGAAAATACAGGGAATTTCGAAAATTTCTTCAAAAATCTGGAAAGTGCAGGGAATTTTACTTTTTTTCAAAAGTTCAAGTTGCCAAAATAAATTCTAAAATATGTGAACTACCAATGAATAAATTTATGCGCAAATGAATAAAATAATAATAATAAATAAAATAAAATAAATAGAAGTTTTACTTCTCAGTTTTTTTTTTTTTTTTGCTAAGTTTATTCATTTATAAGTAAGTATTTTATTGTGTATTATAGAAGCAAAAAATATTTATTACTTAGTTTGAAATGCATTTTAAAGATTATGCTAATTTAATTAGTATGAGATTAGTCATCAATCCGTTCTGTGATTTCAGTTTTAATGAATTCTGCTTTGTATCCCTATGTTTTTATTTAGTTAGTTTTTTTTTCTGTGCCAGGATATTAATGTTTATGTAGAATATCAGTGTTCGCTCGTTCGTAATAATGCATATTCATGCAGGGAAAACACAGGGAATTTTTCTCCCGGAATTGAGTGGCAACCCTGCAGAAGGACTAGGCTAATCCCTTAAGTAATCGACCAGTCAAAAAATAAAAAAGAAACTGCTTATACTAAAACATTAATTTCATATTTGAAATGTTCGCAAGAAAAAATAAAGCAGAATGTCTCTTCTCCTAAAGCGCTAGTTCTTCTAATAGCCTCCTAATTCTCTGTTTCTCCCGCGTTCGACTTGCTCGAGCGAGGGACCAGTAGACAGAAGCCTGATCCGTCCAATTCGGTATAGCTTGCCTGAACCTTGGCGTTCGTTCGGAAGCTTATATTTGATCAATTCACACATTTACCAAACAATCTTGTTTTAGGGCCTTTTGTGCAGGTTTCAAGGTGAGTTTCAGGACCAGTAAACTGACTTCTAAAAACTATTTTCCTCTTTCTACTCTTACTTTTTATTTATGGCAAGGGACTCGGTTGTAGAATGGAGCCCCTGCTGGACGTCATGGACGAGCATGTGCAGTCAGGGTTGGCAAGGTTTTGGACAGAACGGTAAAAACCACGGTTTAAACCATGGTTTAAACCGTCCTGTCCAAAACCCATGTGTCCAAAACTATATTTTTAGTACAATTTTATATTTTGAACAAATATCAAAAGCACAAAATTATACTTGAAGTTAAGACTTAATTTATTTAATGTAAACATTTAACTATACATAAAAACATATATAAGATTTTCAGCTGATACTAATCTAGCTACTTAGAAGTTACTATTCTTCATTAAAAAATAATTAGTTCTCATAAGTTTACATTATTTTATTTTTAATACTAGCTAAACTTCTTTTAAATATAGATGCAGTGGATGTTCAAAAGGTACAATAATCGACTTAAATGCAAAAAATCAGTTTCGCAACTAATTAAAAAGATACACAACATTTGAGAACGTTACAGCGACATTTACTGAATGTTTAATTATTTCACAAAATATTACGAATAAATTTAAAAGTAGTACAATTTTTAAAAAAATACGTATATACATATGTACACATTAGTAATCTGGTTCAATTGGTCCTCTTAACATCCGATAGCACATGACCAGTTTAGCTGCCGTATTTAACCGTAAACGATTGAATGACAAAAGTGACATTTCATAATCAGACACTATAATCATTACTGATCCTTGAAAAATATTGATAAGTTTTTTTAAATATTTGTAAGCTAGGATGTTTTTTTTTTCTTGAGGAAGTATGTACACATATGAAGGGCTCGGGTGTAAAAAATAGTAACTAGCATTTCAAAAAATCAAAACTTTTTCTTTTAAATATGGATTTATTGCTTCGAGACATTACCGTAGCAAGTTTTTTCTATTTAAAAAATGAAGTCGGTACGTTGATTAAGTGCTGTGTGTCTCGGGTATATTTAATTACAATTTTACAAGTGATTTTTGTTTCATTAATTTGAAACAATACGTCTTTTCGGGTTTGTCAGATACCACTATTTACGCTCGAGCTCTTCATACATATATTGTTAGAGACAAAATACACAGTATTAAAAACAAAAATAGCAAAATTTTCTTGAGTAGTGAAAAACATTTTATCATCAGTTTATTATTTTTCAATCTAAGGTTTAAAAAATTATTTGAACATCACTGAAAACATTATTGTAAAGAAACCACAAAAGACTTCAGTTTTACACATTTTGAGTTACAAATGGAGCTGAAATTATCTGCTTCGAGACTTTTTTTGACAGTACTACCAATTCCTATTTTATGACATTTTTATGCTGTGGAGTTATGAGTAAATTGTTCAGTTTTTTAACATATATTAAAATTACTAATATAATTAAATATTGTCAAATTTTAATTAATTACAACTAATTAACACTAAGAAACTAAGATTATGCATTATCAATATTACAGCTAATAGAAATTAGTCAGCTTAAAACCCTTTTGCCATGCTTTAGACAGTTTGACACTTTTGGACAGTTTTGGACAGTAAAACCCACCGGTCCTGTCCAAAACCAGTTTTGGACGTCCAAAACCGCAACCCTGTGTGCAGTTCATCCGATTAGTCCGGAGCTCCGGCGAAAATCGCTTTATGTGTTAGTTAGAAGATACTCTTTTTCTTTTATTTCTTCCTTTTTTAAAGGGGGTAGGGGAAGCTCCCCCCATCCACTGTTTCCCTTGTTGTTATAGTTATATTTTTTTTACTGCTCTTAAATAAAGGACTTCGTAATTACTAATTTTGTTATTATATGGGCAAATGAAGCAACAAAATATGTTTTTGTAAGTGAAACAGGATTTTCACATTGTTGAAAATATTATTTTAATATTTATAATTATTTTAAGTCAAGCTCACTACTGTTAAATTTTAGTTTATTTTAAAAACACATAATGCGTATGGGGTTTTTTTAGCAGCTTGATTTATTTGGTATTCAAAATTTTTCATTCAGCCTCAAAATAAAAAGCGATTCGTAAATTTACAAGTCAACATTTACAAGATTTCTGCATTTGACAGTAACATAAAAAATATATTCACTGTTTAACGCGAACAACTGGTCCCCTTTAAAATATTGCTCCGCACACCACTGGGTAGTAACATACTGCTTAATCAGCTGTATGTTTCTTCTGAAACCTGGTGAAAATTTCACAAATTGGTGCTTTTATTATCATCTTTTTGAAACAAAACATGCATATAACTCAAAGCATTTTTATCTCCCTAGATACTGACGTCATGGAGGTGGATAATCCCAAGCCGAAATATCATCCGAAATTGCTTAAAAATGAGCATGGCAACTATCCAGTTTGGATGAATCAAAGAGCAATAAAGAAACATAAGTCTAGAATAGCCAAAAAGCACAAAGGGAATAAATCGAAAAAATAAACTTAGTATTCTGAAATGATGTATTGTTGCTGTATAAATTGTGCTTTTTCCATCTTAATGTGTTTTCTTTGATTGCTTGTTTCTTTTTTTTTGTTCTTTCTGAGAAGCTTGACGCTAGGAAGGTCCCTACGCACTGCTGATAAGCAGAGCTCAAGTAAGGTTGCAGGCTCGTGCTCATTGTGAGATATTCAATTGTCAATATTCATACAAATACACATTTTGTACTACGAATGAATTATTTTTTCTTTTAATTTTACTTCGCTCTAGTGGAAAAGTGCATGAAACTTAAAAAAGGGGGGGATATTTCACTTTTTACTTTTCTGTGCTTTCTCTATGCAATCACTTTATTTTATTTATTATTTTTCAAAAAATACAAGAATATTTAAACTAATATTTGCCTCACAGAATTTTCAACAAATTAAAACAATGACATGTTTGTTTGTGATTACTATTACAATCTATGATACAGGGCTCGGAGTTGTCCTGGAATTCCTGTTTTTTTTTTTTTTTTTTTTTTTTCATGTCCTGGAATGTCCTTCAATTGCACTCAATGTCCTGGGATTCCTGGAATTTTTCCTGGAATGCTTTCTATTATTTAAAATAGAAGCGTATAATCGGCAAGAATGTTTGTATTTTCTCATTGCGGCGCTTGGTTGCGCGGTTAAACAGCCGTTAAAACCAGTCCCCTCCTTCACTTGATCACGAGATCGGAGAACAGATTTAGCGCATGCGCTGTAATGACATTCTTTTTTTGCATGGCATCGCGCATCGCCGACGCGACGCGTCGTTGGTGATTGGAGGGTTTACATTTTCGGTAGCTGCTGATGCTAATTTTTGGTAATCGTGTACATAACGTAAATTTGAAAAAATGCCGGGAGACACTAAATTTTCTACTTCTTGTTTGGACAACAAGGATCGGAATGACGATATGATTAAAACATGGTGTTCTGTATCGGAAAAAAGTGAATTTTCTGCCTTTGTTTGCCAGAAAGAATTTAGCATTGCAAACATGAGATTTGCAGCACTGCTATCGCATGCTGATGGTGAGAAGCATAAAAGCAAAAGCAATGCAAACCAATCCTTTTTAACTTTTAGCAGTCAGCCTGAAAGTAACTCAAGTAGAATTGCAAAAGTCGTGTTAGTATCAAAACATGGCTCGAAGTGGATACCTACGACAGATGCTGACAAAATTCTTAAAGCAGAAGCAGTTTTAATTTTAGAAGCTATTAAAAAAACCTTTTTTTTTTTTCGTCGCTTGAGGATCTAGCAAAACTTTTTCCATCTGTGTTTGAAGATTCTGCAATTGCAAAAGGGATACAATTGTCTGAAAAAAGGTTAGATATGTTAATTTTGGTTTAGCACCGTACTTTAAATCACACCTTTTTCGCGATATTGGCTCATCGTATTATGTTTTACATTTTGATGAAACAACGAATATCGTGCGATGATTCGTATTTTGGACTTTATTTCAAGCAATGCTCTTGATGAAGAAAAACTGTTGCAATGTTCCATGGATAGACCAGCCGTTGACTTATCTGTGCATTGAACATGTTGAATGCCCATCGTTAAACATTAAGTTTTAATTCATAACTATCATTATTTATTTAGAAAACGCTTAGTTGGTTTAGCAAAAAGCATGCTAACTATAATCTTAAATTATTGATGACATATCATGCACAGAATATGTTTTTGTTTTTATTTTATTTATTTATATTTTTTTTTCTGTTTATGTAATTTACATGAAAATTTATTTACCTTTTATAATGAGACTTTTTTGAAAACATTTGGAAAACATTGAACTTTCTTGGGGGGGGGGGGGGTATAGCAGCAGTGGTTGTGGATTTTATTTTTTTCTTTATATTCCTTAAGAACACCTAATGGCTTCATCTGCTAGCCGGAGATCATAATTTTCATTGATCTCCAGTGTATAAAATTAGTGTATTCAAGATACTTATTTCCAGAAAAAAAAGATAAGTGAAATAAGCCTTTTATATTGCTATACCATGTACGGTTATGTATTGTGGGTGCCACATGCTCCAAACGCCGTGGCTGAATAATGTCCTGGAATTTTATAAAAATTACGTCCTGGAATTTTAAAATTTAAACTCCGAGCCCTGATGATATAATAATTCATCTTTAAAATAGAGCATTTTTAGAAATTTTTAATGATTTTAACCTCTAAGAACCGGATCAAGTACTGCATGTGTACCATCCCATGTGTACCTGTAAAGTGTATTTTTTCCTTTGAGGATAAGGTTGAAATCTTCGCTTCTACCCTTTGGAGCCGAGGTTTTTTCCAAAATTTCATACCGCCTTACTATGGTATTAAGGCTTTGTATTCGAACCTCGAAGTCATAAAACCTAAGTGATTGCAATTGCACCTTCCCATCTTCAGAGGTAAAGAGATCTACGGTTCAACAGTTGTACACCGCCCGTCTCGAAAGGAAAGCTTCTATACGAAGAGCCTGATCCAAAAGGTTCGAGATTTACAAAATGTTTTTTGAACCATTCCAATTCATATTTAGTAGATGTAAAATAAAACGACTGGGCCTAATCGTTCATTAAACTGTCCAACTGTCGTAGCTCAGTTTTGAATTTTTTACTCTGGCTTGGATTTTGACACGACAATATCCCCCGGGCTTGGGCTTTCAAATATAAGCCCAAACTCATACCTACCATACATTATTGTAAAGCTCCACCTCCTTTTCAAATGCTTAACGCTGTCCATCATAAACCTATTGTGATTTTTATCCATTTTAAATCCTTTTCGATCCTCTTTTACAATTCCCAGTGACCATCTATCCATATATTACAGTACTGATCAGAGATAAGGAATTTTTATGCCCCTGGTGAACAATTAAATTACAGAGTAACAAAGGAGGCCACATAAGCTTATCATAAAATCAACTTGTATGTATAGTCTAGGAATAGTTTTATCAACCTATTTCACCATTAAGAAATAACAGTTAAATTAAGTTGTTTATCTATTATTTAATATAAGTTACAGTAAAAGATCTTTTTGTTTGTACACATGTAATGATTTGCCACAAGACTAACATATGCTGTTATAAATACTGTCAGCGCCGCTTGAGCGAATACTGTTGGTTCCAAGAAATAATATTCAATTAAGCAGGTATCTGATGAAGCAGATAATTTTTTTTTTTTTTACCTTTCCAAATTGACAATAATATTTGTCTCAAAACGCATAAGTAATTCAATAGCTGATAAATTAAATAATTGATGTAAAAGGTTTTTGAAATAAGCTAAATAAACAGCAAAATAGTATAATAATTTAGTTTTTGTGTTTTAAATACGTATTAAAACTATAGAAGAGTAATTCAACTTGGGTTATATCTTTTCTTTTGGGGCCTTTTTTACTACATTATTTATTGAAAAAGACCATAACAGTGGAATGCTTGCTCAAGGTCTTTTGGAAACATACTCCTGGTCTGCTGTGTTGAACATTCAATATATTAATTTACTATCGTCTGCAACATATACATTTATTTGTGAAAAGTAATTTACTTATTGTCAGCACTATTTTTAAGT
>JAXGGA010022698.1:0-14573 GCA_038373865.1 Uloborus plumipes
ACAACGCTCATTTTTTTAGTGATAGGCTTCATTCTTGATCGAGAATAAAATTCCCTCAATCTAATGAAGACATAAACTGTTAAATTGCTCTTTCTCGTACATACAGTAGGGTGGGCCGAAAATTACTTTTTTTTTTCGATGATGAGTAATATGGAAAAGGTGGCATTAGGAGACCAAAGTGCATAGAAAAAATTGGAAATTTTTTGGTCAATTTCTTGATTTGCCGCAATCGCGTTGACGTTTGGAAAAAATGCAGTTTTTTGAGATTTTAGGAAATTATTTTTACACAATATTTCTGTACCTCAGAACCAGACTAACGTAAGTCCGTCATTTTTCGGTAGAGGGGAAAAACGATTGTCGAATACATCGTTTTTCCCCTCTACTGAAAAATGACGAAAATGGACTTACGTTAGTCTGGTTCTGAGGTACAGATTTAGCACTCAGCATCTAAAAATGGATTATATGTGACAGACAATGTAACTATTTCAGATAAGTACGGCGAAAACAGCATTTTAACGTTTTGACAAAATTTAATTTAAAACGTAGAAAAATTGCCAAATGTTCTAGGCATTTTTAGAAAATTAAGGAATTATACCACACACCTCAAAATTTTTATGGAATTTCTATGCTTCAAATGGCACATTTTCCGCCCTATCCGTTATCGAGTATAGAAAAAAAATTAAATAATTTGCTAAAAATCTGCCAAATTTCAACGCAATTGCGGCAGATCAAGAAATTGACCAAAAAATTTCAATTTTTTTCTGTGAGCTTTGCTTTTCCAATGACACCTTTTCTGCATTACCCATCATCGAAATAAAAAAAAGTTATTTTCGGCCCACCCTAATATCAAGGAATTACTTTGTCAAATCATATGATGTCGGTTCGCAAATAAAGCCACCCCTTCACATAGTTTCCTCTTTTTTTTTCTGATGTAAGATATTAAAAATTCGCCCAATCGTTATTTTCTTCAAATAAAAAGCCTAAAGGATGGTAAAGTGTAAACAACAAACAGTTTGTTTAAATGTGAAGAGTGTAGCATAATTTATTACAGAAGAGTCTTGCACAACTCGATTTTATATAATCATCTTGAGGTAATTTTTGTCAGATAAAAGTGGATTAAGGTTTACGGCTGTGAACATAATTCTCAAGTTTTTGCCCTAAAAATAAAAAAAAATCAACAAAATGGTTGGAAATATAGCCCCAATTCATAGAAAGATTTTTGTTCAAGATTTTGGTTAAGAAAATAGAAAAAAACGTTTAAAAAAGTAGAAAACAATTGAATTCATATGCTAATTAAAGCACAGACTTGACACTGATAGGAAAGGTGAGAGATTCAATTTGCAAAATTACAAATTTTTATCTTGTTTTGACGTTTTACCAATGGAAATCGACTTAAATTTCCTTCTTTTGTCCAAAAAAATTTTTGTGGAACATATATATCATTCTTAATCATAATTAAAAAAAAAAACATGTTTTTATATATATTATTATCTCCTTCGCTCTTGCTTTTTGCAACTACTGTAAAAAAAAAACATTTAAAAAAAAAGGTTGTCCACTCAATTGCATATTTTGAGACAATGGAATTGTTTCTTGTCATTTTTCGCTTCTCAATAAAAAAAAATTGTGTTCCAATAATGATTTTTTCAATCATTCTTGATTTGAAAGTATTTTTACTTCGTGTGAAAATTTTATTAACTGTCTAGTATATTAAAATTATCTAATAAAAGCAAATTTGGTTATGGAATCAAAATGACAGAACAAAATTAAAAATATAAATTGAAATTCTAAAAAGAGAAATCTAATTAGTGAACAGTCTTTAAAAATATATTTATTTGTAGATTGATTGTCCTGTCACTTACACATGCAAAATTTATAATTCTTGTTCATAAACAGTGGAGTACTTCTTACCACACAATTTCTTGACGCTTTAAAAAGCACGTTTCGGCCTCAAACAAATTTCTAACAGAACTGTAAAAGCCCAACATGTCAGGGAAAAACTTCGGGGGACATCACTGCCAATCTCAATGGTCACAGTCACAAAATGAAAGAATGGAGATGTTTCTTCTAAAAAAAAAAGTACTACATTTAGTCTCGGGTACTAAAAGAATAAGCCAAAAAAGGGGATGGAGCAGAAAATACTTTCATTTTCCCAGACATTAACCTTTGATTAGTTCTTTTAAATGTCATATTTCTAAACCGAATTCAGGTCTCGTATGACGTCCCAAGTGCAGAGACTTTAATGTAAAGATGGTCCGACTTATCAGCGATTTTGAATCTTTTGTAACCCTAGCTCGCAGAAACTAAAATTCCGATGCTAAATGCCGACTCGGCTGTATATCGACCTTACTAAGACCATCCTTAGAGCAGATATTAGTAAATAGAGGGATCATGTCCAATCATTGACTTAAAAAAAGCTGAAACAATTATCCCAAGTAACATGGTTTAACATCAGCAAATGAGAGACACGTTTTGCGTAAAAAAAAGGGGAAAGAAACCTTATTTATTCTAATACTACACTTTAAAATAAGACCCGTGACTTGAGATCTGTGTTTCAAGAACTGAGGAGTGAACTCCCTTCACCTTTATTCCTTCTCAATGGGACCAAGTTGCCCACATGTGACAGTGGCAACCAATCATCCAACCAAATGCTCATGGCTTAGCAGTGTTATTTTGTGGCTGCCATGTGATGAGGACCCTTATGTGACCCCCAAGCTACTTTCATTTACGGGTCCTAATTTTGTCTATGTCACGAGGTAGATTTTTTTTTGATGGACTTTCAATAGAGAGTTTTGAATGTTGTAAGCCCACGTCCCTCAACTTTTAGAAATACTTGAAAATCTTTTATTCTTTCCTTGCATAGTTCCAGGGTTTCGCAATCTAATTTAATTTGACTTCAGGAAGATTACATGTTTTTTACTTTCCTGTTTTTTGTCAGATCAATAGCTGCCTATTCATTTATGGGAATATTTCCAATTTTTTAGTGTATGATAAATAATATCACTATTGATTACACTTAGTTGAATCAATCAATAAATCTTAATTTTTGACAATTACAAAAAGCAGTAAACTATATATTGTTAAAATTGGAAATCGTTACCTAGACTGACAATTTTTGTGGTTTTCCTTTTGTAACTTTTAAAAGTAGTTTATCATTAATTGAACAAGACAAAAAGAGTTTTTTGCAACCACTGCCTTGTAAAGAATCTTTATATGAATATTTTTTAACAATTTTTTGTTCTAATTACTCTCTCAATATGTTTTGTTATCCAAAACGCTGTGACGCTGTTAATGATAATTAGGATAATGGCTTATAAAGCTATAAAAAATCAAAAAACGGTAAGCATAAAACAACTTAATTAAAATAAGAAATAAACTAATGGCAGCAGTTTCATTCTTTATTAAGGGGCTATTTATTCATTTTCCTTTAATGTAACTATTTTATAATCCTTAAAAGTATCGGTTTACATCTAAACTATAAAACTATTATTATAGTCCAAGCTAGAAGGCCATATACCAAAAATTTTTATATCTATGAGATTTTTTGGTAGTTTCTGTATGAATTTGATCTGCTGATTCCGAATCTGTTGAGTTCCAGACGCTAAACGTTGAGCATTTTTGCCAAAATGGCGAAATCCAATATGGCTGCTATAAAAGGTATAAAGCAAATTAATGGAAACGTGCGTGCATTGAAACATTTTGTACACTTAAAAAGTATTGTACTCTTTAGTCAAAATATAATTCTATTGAAAAATAATATTTATGAAAAGTTTAACATGCGAGAACTCGCGCGGGGTCGGAAACGACCCCAGCCATTTTTGTTTCCATTTCTTGGAATTTCATGGACAGATAAGGAAACAATCTTTTGGGTAGCTGCCATTGTGTCCTTGATTGATATGTGGGTGTGGTTGGAATTTTCTTAAATCCTTTTAATTCTTGTAAACTAGGGGGGTTCTTATGATTGGAGTTTTTTACGATCGCAGGCGAGTACTGTCGACAGTAAAGTTCTCGGAACGGAACAGGTGCTTGGAGTCGGTTCCATTCAAAGAATTTCGAAGCATTTTGTGAAAAGGAAGCCGTTGTCAGCAATCCTTCTTCTAGCCATGATTTTCAGTTAACAAGCGTGTCGTTCACAATGATTATGTAGTTCTGTCCTTGCAAAATTCATATTTTTCAATTGCTTTTGCACTACTTATAACAAAGAAAAGATGCCGACTCTATATGAGCAAGGGATGAAGCATTTTAGCTAACTACTAGCCGATGGAGAAAGTAATGAATATGTGTCATTTCAGATGATGAAGGTTTAGCAATAAAGAATACTTTAGTGATTACGACAGTAAAGGAAATTTTCTTTTAGCGAAAATTCTGATAATCCTGATACAGATGACATCTTTATTGGAAGAGATCAAGAAACTATTTGGCAAAGAAATTAATTTAGAGCTAATGTTTGTACTCCAGTTCGAAATATAAGTATTTTTCTTCCTGCACCGAAGGGAAAAGCAAAAATGTTACTGATGTATTTGAGAGCTGGAATATTTTCGTAATAGTTCATAAAAAAACTTTCTTCATGCATTTCAAATCAAAAACTAATTGTAGAAGTTTCTGGTTAGTGAAAAAACATAAATGAATAAATAAAATAAAGAAGGCATGAAAAAAAGGAAAAGAGATGAAGAAAAACACATTGGAGTCGTTTTCGACCCCGCGCGAGTACTCGTGTGACAAAACAAGGAGCGAGCTCTCGCTAATTAACGAATAAAAAAATTATCAAAATGGTAAAATTCAAGATGTCAGCCTAAAAAGTTGTAAGGTTTGATTTTCAGGTATAAATCATTTTTAAACCGTAATTTACATGAAAATAGAATGTTTTAACAAAGATAAATGTTTAAAATGATATGCAGGGAGCATAAAAAAATGTGATTTAGCCTAAAAACAACACTAAAAATGTTTGGAAACATTCCAAACTTAAGTTTCGGGATTTTACCGGTTTAAACCAATTTCCTGCAAGAAGCAAGTTTCTTTTGCAAAAAAGTTTCCCATATTGATACAAGTTGCATGAATGCGAACTTCTCACTGGTGTGAAACGTATTTTTAGCTACCAGTTGGAAGGTATATCCAACGTGTTTGTTTAGTGTTTCGCCTTCAGCTCGATAATGGATTATCCAGATTGACTTCACCCAAGTAAGGGTATGTGCAATATCTCGATATTGTAGTTTTGGACGAATTGCAAAACAAATAAACAGCTTAGATATTTGCTTGCGATTTTTGCCTTAGCACTGGCCGTATTAGTTGAACTGCTCCAGGAGCTTTCCTCATAAGCCAGAAAGGTGCTGAACTGTTACTATCAACCTATCTAAGAGTTTTTAGGAAGTTTCCAATTTTTTGCCGTAAAGTGACTTATTTTTATTTTTAAGGTTTCTAAATTCTTTCGGAATATTACTTACTTTAGCTAAATAGTAAAGCATAATCACATCAGCTTCTTCGTGAGAAACAAACACTTGTTGAATTCCAACACCAATTCATTCGGAAAAGAATCGGTACCAGTAACAATTGCACACTGACCTGGGGATCAAACACAGTCGGCTCACAACAAACTCAATTACTTGCGTCTTATTTGGTACTACTTTCAGTACGATGTTTCCTTTAGAAAGTGATGATTTTTCATTAAGTTGAAAAACACAATAGACATTTTTCTCTTGTGTGACTCGACGTAGTGACGTAGTACTAAATTTATCGTATCTTTCAAATAGATCATGTACCGCTAGAATGGTTTGTATTTCGAGCTTAATAAGGTTTTCTACACCATCAATGCAATTACTCAAGTAGCTGGCTTTGCGGGTCAAGATACTGCCCACAATGTAGCACATTCACTAAGAATAATTTCTGGACGACTCTTACCGCCTACCCTAAAAACTGCCTTTAGTTTTGACTCTTGTGCAGATTTGTTTGGATCTCTCATATTTCACTCATCATGAAATAAAACAGTAGGATGAGGAGCCAGTTCATGACTAAATAATTTCTGCAAGAAAGCTTTCCCTTGATGACTCCATTAATCCATATACCATTCTTGTGTCCGGTGTATGATTTGAATCGCTGATTTTAGTCTTCTTTGCGGTAAACGTAACCATTGTTTTAAGCTTCTTAATGTTTAGTGGCATCCTTGAGGCCACGTTTTGTCATATGCATGCCACTGTGTCTTGCCAATTTTACCCGAGTCCTCTGCATTTAAAGTTCTATCAATACTTTACGCTTAAGTCTATATCACATCAAGAAAGGAAAAAAAAAACTAAACACATTTTTGTAGAGATGGTAGGTATAGTGATTTGTACTGTCATTTGAAGTAGTAAAATAAAAAAGGCTTTCTGTTAAAATAAAGCATCAAAATAGAAAACTTTGCAATTTTTTTAGTTAAGTAGTAACAATTTTTTGTTCTGCTGTCTCACAGGCATTTTTAAAATTACTGCAAAATATTTAATGAATCTACCAGATAAGTCTCAAGACTTTTTTCTCCTTTTTAGTTTAGTAACAATGTTTTGTTCGGTTGATTCGCAGACGCTTCTAAAGTTATCACAAAACATCTATCGAATATATCTCATTAGCCCTAAGCATTTTTTCGCTTTTTCATTGGGAAAAAATAATTTTTTGTAGTGCTGTTTCTCATACGATTCTATTATTACCGGAAAATATGTTTTTTATTTGTCTGATATGTTTTAAGCCAATTTCTCTCTTCACAGTTTCACTGTAAAAACAGCCCGAAACACTCCTGGAAAATAATGGGCAGTTATAGGCTTAACTTCTGCCAGTAACATACCTGGAAGAAATCAGGAAAGTTTCCTGCTGAAGTCAGTAACCTTGCTAAAGAATTTATAACGCTTCCAAACAAAAGTCAGTCACTTTACGGCAATAAATCGGAAACTTGCGAAAAACTCTTAGATAGGTTGATGGTAGCAGTTCAGCACCTTTCTGGCTTACCAGGAAAGCTCCTGGAGCAGTTTAACAAATATGGCTACTGCTAAGGCAGAAATTTCAAGCAAATAGCTGAGCCGCTAATTTGTTTGCAATTCATCCAAAACTACAATATCGAGAGATTGCACATTCCCTTACTTGGGTGAAGTCAATTTCGACAATCCATAATTCCAGCTGAAGGCGAAACACTAAACAAACACGTTGGATATACCTTCCAACTGGTAGCTAAAAATACGTTTCACACCAGTGAGAAGTTCGCATTCATGCAACTTGTATCAATATGGGAAACTTTTTCGCAAAAGAAACTTGTTTCTTGCAGGAAATTGGTTTAAACCGGCAAAATCCCGAAACTTAAGTTTGGAATGTTTCTAAATATTTTTACAGTGTTATTTTTAGGCTAAATCACATTTTTTATGCTCCCTGCATATCATTTTAAACATTTATCTTTGTTAAAACATTCTATTTTCATGTAAATTACGGTTTAAAAAATGATTTATACCTGAAAATCAAACCTTACAACTTTTTAGGCTGACATCTTGAATTTTACCATTTTGATAATTTTTTTATTCGTATACTTTTCATAAATATTAATTTTCAATAGAATTATATTTTGACTAAAGAGTACAATCATTTTTAAGTGTATAAAATGTTTCATTGCACGCACGTTTCCATTAATTTGCTCATACCCTTTACAGCAACCATATTGCATTTCGCCATTTTGGCAAAAATGCTCAAGGTTTAGCGTCTGGCACTCAACGGATTCGGAATCAGCAGGTCAAATTCATGTAGAAACCACCAAAAAATCTCATATATAAAAAAATTTTAGGTTTGATGACATTTCAATGGACACTAGACTGGACTATTATTATTATTATTTTAGTGTTCTTTAATTCTAAACTCTATAGGTGATCGTCATTAAAGTTTACATGTCTAAGCATAAAAGTTTACTTCATTTTTGAAAACTCTTACTTTATAATAAATACACAAAATCCAATTAAGATCTTTCGACGAAAAAAACAATTTAAAAAAATACATTTTTTATGTTAGAGCCAAACATGTTTAATTAAAGAAAATAGATAAATTTCCGACAAACTTCCCTTTTATGGTTTCCCACTTCATGCTTAAATTATTCCACACTGTAAATTACCAAACTATCCTTAGGAATTACCGAAAACGCTGTTCACGCAGCGTTTAATTAAAAGGCGTTTGCGTAAGATTTCTTATTGCGCAAACCTGCTTTTCGTCTGCAAAACACTTTTAAAAGATTTGAGGGGAAAAAAACGATGCGGAATTCACTTACTGAAATTACCGAAAGGAGCCCTTTCAGCTTAATTGATATCATTCAAACTTTAAAGCGTAATGGAATTTTCTTGGCATTTCAAGAGATTAAATCTCATCCGCTTTTGCATTTAAATATTGATTGAGAAATCTGCTTGATCAGAAACTGTTTTTGTATTTTTATTGATTTCCGATGCGTTTTAAGGTATTATATATATATATACACACTGGCGGAAAAAAAATCCCAACACCAAGAAAAAATTGTCGCAGAGTAATGAAATTTGGGTAATGCAATTGTCTAGTTAACATGTTTAATTGATTAAGTGTACAAGATCACTGGCTAATTTAAGCTCAAGAAAATGCTGTGCAAATGTGAAATTATGTTAATTTAATAGAGGGTGTAACCTCCAGAATTTTGAAGGCAAGCCTGCTAGCGTGCATGCATTATGCCATACAGGTGCCGAATGTCACTTTGTGGTATGGAGTTCCATGCTTGTTGCACTTGCTGTGTCAATACTAGGACCGTCATTGCTGACTGTGGATGATGCTCGAGGTGCCATCCCATGATATCCCATACGTTATCAATTGGAGACAGACCTGGTGATTTTGCAGGTCATGGTAACATGTCAGCACTCTGTAGAGCACATTGCGTTACAGCAGCGATGTGAGGGCGAGCGTTATCCGGTTGGAAAACGCCCCCTTGAATGCTACTCATGAAGGGCTGTACTACTGGTTAAATTAACAGACTGACGACAAATTTTCAGTCAGTGAGTTTGGGATAACCACAAGAATGCCCCTGCTGTCGTAGGAAATTGCTCCAGAGACCATAACTCCAGGTGTGAGTCCCGTGTGTCTAGGCCGTAGACCGCTTGGATGCAGGCGGTCCCCTGGCCTCCTTCTGACCAATATACAGCCACCACTGGCACTAATTCAGAATCTGTTTTCATCAAAAATTACAACAGATCTCCACTCCGACCTCCAGTGAGCTCTGTCGTGGCACCACTGCCGTCGGAAAAGGCAATGGTTTGCAGTCAATGGAATACCGGCTACAGGCTGCCTGGCTCGGAGCTGTCCTTGAAGTAAACAGTTTCTTACCGTTCCTTGGGTCACGACGGTACCAACTGCAGCTCGAATGTCAGCCGCAGATGCAGTACGATGCGCCACAGCCGTACGCAAGATTCGGCGATCTTCCTTCTCAGTCGTGCCACGTGGCAGCTCGGAACTCGATCTTCTTGAGGTAGTACCATCCCTTGCCCATAGCTTCCAATAATCATGCATGGTGGAAACATTCCCACCCAAGTCTTTCTGCAATATCGCGAAATGAAAATCCACCTTCTCGTAGCCAATTGTACGACCTCGTTTAAACTCGGTGAGCTGTTGATAATGGCTTCTTCGTCTTCTTAAAGGCATTCCTGGCTAACATGAACGCAATTCGTCAAATTTCACGGAAAAATAATACACACGAGCTTCACAACACGCTTTTAAAACAAGCCTTATTTGCATGTTCTGAGTGACGCCAGCTGCGCCACACTTATGCGCGGAACACGAAATTTCAATCGATGTCATCTTTCAGTTGTATAAACACGCCTACCAAATTTCGTTTATCTAACACAAGTCTTTCTTGGTGTTGGGATTTTTTTTCCGCCAGTATATATATATATATATATATATATATATATATATATATATATATATATATATATATATATATAGATTTATTTATTTATTTATTTATTACCTGGCTTTGCCCGGGTGCTAATTATATCTCCATTATAATTATTTTTAACTAATTTCATGCTAAAATGAAATAGGTTAGCCTTAAACTGATAATTCATTGTTAATCGTAATCTTTGTTGGAAATACTCATATTTAAACGTGTTAAATTTTATCAAATTGTATTCTTAAAGGCTTATCCCTATTAATCTATATGTTCAAAATTAATCTATCTGTGTACAATTTCTAATTTTACAATACTAAACGGTAAAATTGCTAATTTTACGGTTTTTTACGGTGCAATCTGCAGTTTTAAACTGGAACCTTTGCTGACAGTATAATACTGTTGTTTTTAAATTATACAGCTAAATTTTACGACAATAAACTGAAAAATTCCTAACTTTACAGTAAGAAACTGCAAAAGTTCTAGTTTTAAAGTTTATTACTGTTCATTTTGCAGTTTTAAATTGGAACCTCGGCTGCCACTATTATACTGTAAAAACAACAGTTCATTTTATGCTGTGCACCAGTGCAGGAAACACGAACATATGATTAAAGCTTACTGAGGAAGCAACGCCGATTGTGTTCAAAATATCTTTTAAAAAATGCAGTGGCACAATTAGTTTTAAAAAGCAAACAAAACTATTTTCTTCAAATGAGAATACAGTTCTTTCTTTAGTACCTTTCGACGTCTCCATTTAAAATAAATTGTAGGTTTGAGTAAACAACATTTGAAGCAAAAGAGAACATTTTCTCTGTAAGCAAATGTAATATTTGTTGGCAGAAATGAAATAAATGTAGCATTTTCTGGCAGAAATGAAATCAGAGCCATTTTATCAGGGCAAAATTATTATGAAAGCAATGCCAAAAGAAAATTCTGAACAAAATATAGAGCTGGTGGTTGACACAAAATACAAAGATAAAATTCGTTTACGTCAACTCACGCTACTCGTGCAACCATTACTTTTTTTTACATTTGTATCAACGTCTAAACTCGTATCAACAGTTTCCTGAGAAGTAACTTTCTCATGAAGGAAAGATTTAGAATAGTATTTACTTGAGGCTCTCTATGTTGGGATGTACCTTTGGTTTTATTTATGTGTTAAGTTTAGTATCCTCTGTTACTTCCAAGGGAGACAAACTTACTCCGCTTTTTTAGAGATCCATTTTTTTTCTACTAATAATAAAGCTGAAGGTGGGTCCGTATTTCTTTCCTTCTTTCTTTCTGTCTGTCTGTGACCCGTGTAGCACCCAAACCGCTCGATCGTTTTTCTTAAAATCTGTACTAATAATAAAGCTGAAGGTGGGTCTGTCTTTCCTTCCTTCTTTCCTTCTGTCTGTCTGTCTGTCTGTGACCCGCGTAGTGCCAAAACCGTTCGATTGCTTTTCATAAAAATTGGCACAAAATTAGTTTGTAGCATAGGTGTGCACTACGAAGCGTTTTTTCGAAAATTCTGTTTCATTCTTTTTTTATTCCAATTTTCTACTCATATTTCATACTAATTCGATAAAATGGGAAAGAAATATTTCATACACATTTTCAATGTCATTCCAAAGCTTAAGATTTTCTAATAAAAATGATGTCAGTTCGAAGGTTGTACGAGCATTAGAAGAGCTGTAATAATTGTTTATAGAATCCCGGAATTCAAGGCTTGCCTTGAGTAAGCCAAGCGATTTTTAGTGATTAAGCTCGAGAATAAAATTTGAAAATAAAGATGAAATGAATTATAGCATCAACGGAAATTGACTTTTCATGTTGTTACTATGGTTACGGTTTTATATCTTTTATTTGTTTCGTTTTTTTTTTTTTTTTCTCTTAATAATTTTATATATATTTTTTTTTTTTTTTTTTTTTTTGTAGCGATCTAAGCTCCAAGTCTCATTAAATTGAGTTAAATTAAATATTTAAAATTAATATTGAGTTAAATGAGTTATATAAAAATATCGTATAAATTGCGGTATTGCAACGTTCTTTCTAAAATGTTTCATTTCAAAAATTCTATTATTTTGCTTTTAAAGCTATTAAAGAAAACTCAATTCTTCTGTTAAATTTTGTTAAGATTTCTGTTGGTTTCTGTGAGTAACAAAATTGTTCTTATTTTCTCTTTTGGTTTATTTTTGTAGCATACTTGGAAGGAATTATAGTTGAATCACAATTAAAACTGAATATTCTCTATGCGATATCAATGTATTACCAAATGACCTTTTGATTTTATACCACGGGCAAAGCAGTGCGGGTACCGCCAGTAAGTTAATAAATAGCTTGTTTATAAATCTTTCTTATTTCTCATTTGTTTGCACTTTTCAGTCTGTTTAAGGGGTTACAGTACCTTTCTAACAAATTTCTTTAATTTAAGTGAAAAAGTTAATTCTTTGAAATATTTGTGTCTGCACTTGTTTAACAATCATTAATTCATTTTCAAACATTAAAAATTTTGAAATTTTTTTTTGAAAATTTGAAAAATGTAAGAAAATTTCAATTTTTAAAAACCCTAAGGCTTTTTTGTTTCTGCACTAATTTCAAAATTTCTTTTTGCGAAATGATCACAAGGCTTACCTCAACAAATATGTGAATTCATTTTCTTATATTTTGATTAGAAAATATTTTGTGACCTTTTATGTAAAATATTCTTAGAAGATTTTGTTCTTCAAGGTTTAACAAACTCTAAAAATTTTTGTAATTTATAAAACGCTTATTCAATGCACATTTTTGTTAAATATATTATCCTGAATGCAAAAAAATATTGCTTTAAAGTTATATCTTTAATAGAAAAAATTCCTTAGCATTTCCAGTGACATAGAAACACTAAAAACTGATCACCGAGAAAAAGCACTTTAAAGTTTGGCTTTTCCTTTAGAACACATAGCATGCATCCCCTAAAGTCACTCATAACTTTTTAAATAATTTAGCTAGAGCAATGCTATTTTTTCTGAGAGTTTTAAATAACTTGTACTTTTGAAATAAGCAATATTTTTTTTTTGGTCTTTTGGTCATTTTTGAGGTACTGTAACCCCTTAAAGGTCTGTTTAGCTAAAAAAAAATCGTTAAGACGGCAAAATAAGGTATGATATCGACAAGCCATTGATTTCTATGTATTTTTGACTAAACATGATGGCAGTTCATAACATGAAAAAAAACTATCGACAAAGTTTAAAATGAGTCGAATGATGTTCTTGTGAGCGAAAATTATCTAAATCTTAATGTTTGATTTATTTTTATATGCTTCGTAAAATGTTTAAAAAGTTATTCATTTAAAAGATATTGATTTTAGTTCGCGTAAATAAGTGCACGCGTGGATTATTTAAAAGACGTAAAAAGAACTACTGTGGTGTGTGTCCAGGTCACAATTATTCACATAAAGTCTGATTGTTTAATGAATTTATTCTAGTAAACTTAAAATATTCTGCTTTACATATTGTATGTTTTTAAAGAACTCTTAGTCTAGATTTCAAGCAACCAAGGCACAAACAATTTTTTTGGTTTATTAGTTGTTTTTTTTTAATGAGTAGGGACGGTATGCATATATTATATAATAAAAATACTGAAAGACATTTCTTCAATAAATAAAAAAATTGTGGTCCATATAATTAAGTCCAGTTGCATAATTCAGCAGGTATCCGTCTTAATAGGTTCCAACTCCGTTTCCACATCACCACTGGGGTAGGAGTTCTGATGCGTTTTTGTTAATGGGGTATCGCCAGGAGCCCTAATCCCCCATTAACCTCGTCGTGGATGCACAACTATTAGTTTTGATTTTCTTTTGAACATAGAACATTAATTCGGCATGTAAGTCTCGATTTCGAATAAGAATACTTTCATTAGTTGTTAAGTTTTTTTGTCGCAGATAAAGTTAGTACGGGGCAGAGAGAAGAAGTTAAAAAATTGCATTTTGTTACAGGCTTTAGTCTGTCTTGATACGTCCGTACTGAAATATTTTCTCTTTATTGAGTTTTTTTTTATATATATATTTTTTTTAAGCTGTTTCAGTAAAATTGTGCAACAAAAATAAAAACTTCAACAGTTATGTTCAATTGGTAAAGTATACAATTCTCGATTACGCTGAAGTATATTTTTGTCTTAAGGCTTTTTTAACCTTACGATTCGATTACCTTCGATTATGAAGATGCATATATTAATCTGTCGTAAGGTTTTTTTTCTGCTTGCAAACTTGTCGACTGTTCATATATTGATTATTTGAATTATTGTAAAGAATTGAGCTTTTCTCGCAGAGAATGCTACTATGGAGCAGACAATAAATTTGAAAACTTTAGCTGCTTTTTGTTCCAGTGTTGATTCCGTCGCTACCTGTCTTTAGTATGCAAGTGAATAATCACAGCCTTATTATTTCAATTTTACAAGTTTTACTAATGTTCAAGACAATATATTTTTATATGCTCTTGGGAAGGTTTAAAAAGTTCTCTCAGGAAAAGTAAGTGCGAAACAAAGTATAAATTTGACACTTTTGAGATGTCTTTATGGTTCTGCATGTCTTCATGAAGAGCAGTAGGTTTTATTTCGTATTTCTATGCACAACTAAATTATTTGTTCTCGCACGCTTTTGTTGTGACGCACTGAAGAAGCCAACAAGTTGTTTTTTCCTTTTTTTTTGTACGTCATTAAG